>JARBWK010000002.1:166819862-166836005 GCA_030556195.1 Anolis apletophallus | reverse complement strand
CTTTGATAGGAGACGGAACATCGAGTCTAGCCGAAGGAATGGTCTAAGAGCATAGACCGGCCGAGGTCCGTCAGCAGCGATTGGAGACAAAGAAGCCTAGAGCGTGGGGACCTCGGCCGAGGATTAAGTATAGGATCCGTGGGATCCTCAGTGCTCCAGCCACGTCTTTCCTGAATAGGCGTGAGCGGAGTGGGACCACGGCTAAGCTAGCCCGTGGTCATCAAGCCTTGCCTTGCCTTGCCTTGCCCTTGCCCTTGCCTTGCCCTTGCCCTTGCCCGTGCCCTTGCCCTGGCCCTTGCCCTTGCCCTTGCCCTTGCCCTTGCCTTGCCTTGCCTTGCCTTGCGCACGGTTGTGTGGAGCCTTGATGAACTTTGAGTCTTGCTGAACTTTTAGCCTATTTGCCACGGTTTTTGGACATTGTTACTTCAAGCCTTTTGGATTGTTTTACTATTCTAATGGACAATATCTTTGAACTGTTTTTATATTCAATAAAGTAGTTAGCCTTCAGCCCGTCTCTGTGTGTGTGATTAAGGGGCCGGTCAGTCCATGCATCGTGACAAAGAGAAATAACTAAAGCAGGGCTGTCCAACTTCTACCGGACCGGGGGCCTGAATTCCGGTCACTGATCACCTGGGGGACCTTAGGGTCTGCCTCCGCCCCGGCTCTGGCCCACCTCCACACCCCCCCCGCCTCCGCCCCACACAGCTCCGCCCCTGCTCTGGCCCCCCCTCCACCAGCTCCGCCCCTTTCCCGGGCTCGATTTACTTACAATTACTAGTTGCATTATTAATTATAAAATAAAAAATGGAACTGAATGATATAAATATAAATAAATATCAGAAGAGAGATGGATTGAGGAAGGGAATATAAATGGGAGGGAAATAAATATAAATAAATAAATATCAGAAACACACAAAGAGAGATGGATTGAGGAAGGGAATATATATGGGAGGGAAATAAATATAAATAAATAACATAAAAGCAAGAATTAAAGCAAGGAAGAAAGGAAGAAAGGAGCCCACCCCAGCAAAACAGCCCTCAGTTCCAAATTAAATACATTATTATTATATTTCTGCCCCATATATTCCCACCCCATCTTCCCCTTATTTCCAAATTAAATACATTTATTATTGTTATTATTATATTTCTGCCCCATATATTCCCACCCCCATCTTCCCCTTATTTCCAAATTAAATACATTTATTATTGTTATTATTATATTTCAACTTAGTCCCTGGCAATTCGAACAAGGCAAAGTTCATGGAATCAAGGCCCAAGAAAGCTTGGTCTCACGGGCCCAGTCCTGGCTCCGTGGATCTTCACTCACTTCACTTCCTTCAGATCAGAAGTGGCCGAGCAACTGAGGATCCGTTCCCACGGATCCTATACTTAATTCCCTTGGTGAGACCTACGGCGTTCTAGGCTTTTGCGCCAATCTGTGCTACGGGTCCCCACGCTCCTTCGGCGCTCTAGGCTTCGGTGCCATTCCCGTCTACTGGACTCAATGCTCCATCTCCTATCAAAGCTCCGTCCTTGCCTCCCAGCACCTGGGTCGCTATCTTCATGAGAGCCTGACTCCCCTTCAGCTTCCATTGGCTCATCCTCCGCTATCTCTCTGACCCTTTCTTGCGAACTGAAACCACCTGGTCTCTCATACTGATTATCTGAATCAGCACCGTCAGTGTCGGCCTGACTTTCCCAACCTTCATACCCATCAGGCCAGCCGTGATCCCATTCCAAACTCCCGATGGGAGATGAAGGCCCAGCTGCCTCATCATCCCCTTCATCTGCATCTACTTGAGCCTCAATTGGCCCTAATGCAAGTGGGACCCCCGGGGCGGCCCCCTGCCCCCCGGCACAAATGAGAACTGGGTTGCTACATATTATTATTATATTTCTGCCCCATATATTCCCACCCCCATCTTCCCCTTATTTCCAAATTAAATACATTTATTATTATTATTATATTTCTGCCCCATATATTCCCACCCCCATCTTCCCCTTATTTCCAAAATAAATACATTTATTATTATTATTATTATTATATTTTCTGCCCCATATATTCTCCCCCCATCTTCCCCTTATTTACAAATTAAATACATTTATTATTGTTATTATTATATTTCTGCCCCATATATTCCCACCCCCATCTTCCCCTTATTTCCAAATTAAATACATTTATTATTATTATGATTATGATTATGATTATATTTCTGCCCCATATATTCACAACCCCATCTTCCCCTTAAGCCCCCTGCTTCGGCCTACCTTTCCAAACGCGCTGGATCCAGTAGCCGGACCATGTGCGAGGCGACGGGCGAGGCGGCGGGCGGGCGAGCAAGCAAGGCAGCTGCGCCTCTGCCGCTGCTGCGCCATCTCCGCCGCGCTGCGCCATCTCGGCCACCGCTGCGCCATCTCCACCTCACAAAGATGGAGTGCGCCGATTGGTGGGGGGGGGGGGGAGGGAGGGAGGGAGTAGGAGGAGGAGGGAGCCTGCTCCTCCTCCCTGCCCTGCCCCGCCCCGCCCCTCCCCGCCGTGAAAAAAATATATTAAAAAGTAATAATAATAATAAAAAAGTAAAAAATATATATTTAATTTTAAACAGCCAATTTCTTTTTTTAAAGGGTAGGGGGCCGTAGGGAAGTGGCTGGGGGGCCGTATACGGTTCGCGGGCCGCCAGTTGGGCAGCCTTGCACTAAGGCAACAGAGAGGAGGAAATATAACCACCCTGTGCCAACTCATACTGTATATGAACGACGATTATTTGATTTTTGTCACAAACAGAAATCTTAAGGAAGACAATATAAATTACACTATTATAACTGATGGGAGAGTGTCAAGCAGCAATCTGACATCATAACCCCATTCTAGACAATGGCACAGTCTAGACTTCTCTTTCCCTCCTGACATGTCTTTCCCACCTCTCAATTTGTATTTTTTTTAAAAAGAATTAATAATCCAGTTTTCTAACAGTGCTCCCACATATAATAGGATTAAATGATTGTTTCCCTGGAGGGATATGAGTCATGAGCAGAGCCATAGAACTTTTCCTCCCTTAAAATTTTTACTCAAAAATAATTTCCAAGTTGAAAAGATAAAAGAAAAAACTTGTTTAAATTGGCTACTTCTTCATTGCATAAAGAGATACAATGGCCAAAGCATCCCTGACAAGAAAATGGGATGGATATAACCCATTAACAGTGCTTACAATTCAATAAATACATTTGAATAGTGCAATTGCCAATTATTCTCCCAATTATCTTAATTAACCTATGGGTTGAATGTTAATCGCATTATAAATTAAATATTCAATAGCAAGCTGCCTCCATCTCTGCAGCAGGGCTTTTTCTTAGATACAACATATAATAATTATTGGGGTACACTGAATGAGACAGAGGGTGCATCTACAGTGTAGGATCAATGAAGGTTGACACTCTTTAACTGCCATGGCTCCGTGATATATAATCTAGTGAGTTATAATTTTGCAAGCTCCTTAGCCTTCTCAGCCAAAGAGCACTGGTGCCTTCCATTTGCTATATTTTCGTCATTAAACTGCTTGCTTATTAAAGAACATTGGTTTTTTTAAGGGTTCAAAGGTGCTCATCACAGCCTTGGTGTGCGACACACGCCAGGAATGGATCCAGCTTTGGGGAAACACTAGCAGGTAGCTATGCACACTCTTTTTGAAGACATCCAATGAAAGCAGCTCCAACACCTATCTAGGCAATTGATTCCAATGCTGAAATGCTATCACTGTCAAGAAGTTATTTGCAATGCTCAGTCAAAATTTACCCTCTTGTCACTTAAAATTAAAACTTTAATTGCAAAATTGCAAGGGATCTAGGGTTGCCACTTTTTGATAAAAGAATAAGGGACAGGTACCTAAAATAGGGATTTTTTTCACAAAAATAAGGAACACTTCATAAATCTTGAAAATCAATTCATGATTTTCAAGTTTTTATGAAGTGTCCCTTATTTTTGTGAAAAATTCCCTATTTTAGGGACATGTCCATTATTCATCTGGCAACGCTAAAGGGATCCCTATAAGCAAAAGCAAAAAATTACATGGGTGGATGAGGTATGGACCATCTCTGACACTCAGGACATAGCCCTGACCTTGATTGTGGAACCTCCTCCCCTATAAGTAGAGGAACCTGTCTATGAAAAGCATTCTATAACTAGTGTGCCTCCACTGAAATAGTGTTTTCTGTGGTAAACACCAGGAGAAGAAACTAAAAAATGAACTTAAAGACAGGATAGGTTAAATAGGAGGAAGAGATTATTATTGGAACTATTGTTTATTTATTTGGCATCTAATCTGCATTTTACCCAAGATGTGCAATCTGAACAATGATAGCTGCTTTTCTCACTCACTCAACTTTATTTCTTATGAGTCGCCCTCCACCAAGGTGCTCTAGGCCAGTGTTTCCCAACCGCTGTGACACGGCACAGTAGTCAGCCATGACGGACCTCCTGCTGTGCCGCGAGAAAAGCTCTCTGCCCCCCCTTCCCCCCTCCTCCTGCCGAACTCCTGCTGCTTGGGGGAGGAGGAGGAAGGGCCAGGCGGTGGTGAAGAAAGAAGAGACGGCCCGGGCGCCGCCTTCTTGGCCATTTCCCAGCCAGCCTCCAATCCACCATGACTCCCGCCATGACTCTGGCCCCTCGCTCACTGAAGCCACGTGGAGGAGGAGCCCCGCTCACTGAAGCTCGTCCAGTGCTCATGCTCCTCCTCCTCCCTGCAGCCTGGTTCCGCCCCCTCCCTCGGCTTCAGCTCTCCCACAGCGTCGCCAGCTTTGAGGGGGCAGTGCCAAGCTAGCGGTGGAGGAGCCAGCACACTGCTGGCTTGTCACTGCCCCCTCAAGGCTGGCAAAACTGTGGGAGAGCTGAAGCCGGAGGGAGGGGCGGAGCATGGCACGGGCTGTCTCTGCCCCCTCCGGCTTCAGCTCTCCCATAGTTTCGCCAGCCTTGAGGGGCAGTGTCAAGCCAGCAGTAGCAGACCAGCACAATGCTGGCTTGGCACTTCCCCTCAAGGCTGGCAAAGCTGTGGGAGAGCTGAAGCCAGGGGGAGGGGGCGGGGCATGGCACGGCCTGTTTCTGCCCCCTTCCCCCAGCTTCGGCACTCCCAGCAGCTTCTCCCAGCAGGCCACCATCCCCCAGCCGTTCTTTACTGTGTTAGAGTGTCATTTTGTGTCATTTTGGTTGGTGGTGTGTTCCCGGATTTTTTTAAACGTTAAAAGTGTGCCCCGGGCTCAAAAAGGTTGGGAAACACTGCTCTAGGCGACACTTAAAATAAACAGGTTACATAGTCACAGTTTGTTACAATCATAGGCTCTTCTGAAGAGCCATGTCTTTTGTGATTTCTACAACCAATTGTAAGAAATAGACTGTGAAACAAAAATGTTGCTATGGTTTAAGTTTCTGTGTACACTGTACTAACAATCCACTGAATGAAGATTGATATGTAAACTTAACCAATATACAGTTTATCTCATTGCCATGAAACTACCTTGTAATTGTTCTTCCAGTACATTAGATTGACTTATAAAAAAATCTTAATTTTTCACCCAGGATAATAGATTAGACAAACAGCAGAGAGATTATCGGCTTGGGTTTCAGATAAGAGACTTTTCCATTTTAAGGCAATTCCTTCTTTCCAAGTGATTTACCTGTAGTAGTTTCTGCAAGTTGCTCAAAGTAAAATTCACATGAGGAGCATTAGATTTTCTTGTTCCTAAACAATCATCTCATCTGCTCAAAATTTCTCTTTTTTGTGGATATTTGCTAGGAAGAATGATAGTTGATTTTCTTGTATAGCATCCTTTTTATCTTCTCATGTAAACCCCCAAATTCATGACTAGTTGCCCAAATGCTTCTAAATAGCTTCTCTTATGCAGGCTGCAATGTATATACTGCTAGATTAGCCTACTTTAGGTAAGAAGCCTCTATTTTTCCAGATAATAAATCCTGGAAGCCTTACTTAGCATGTAAATAGCAAAGGTTTTTGAGAGTTGTACTCAAAAATATCTAGAGATTCCTTTCAAAGGTAAGACTACTAACTGATGCTCTTCAAAGGAAAAAGAAGGAATACACAATTCTCATGGGTTTTATCACAGCTCTCAAGTCAGTGTGATGGACTTTATTTTTTGAATTTATAGGTCCTAAATGTCCCAACTAGGACAGCCAAGGCAAGTGGTGATAGGAGCTATGCCCCAAAAATATCAGAAGCACCTCTTCCTTAAATTAATCAGTTGTAAATACATTGGTCAAATCCTGACACAGGCCTTTTCTGTTGACACCATGAATTTACTCTTTATTAGTTCTTTAAGTTTATTATTATTTATTAGTCCTCTCTGTGGGCACCCCCTTGAGGTGGGGGAGAGGCTTATGCACTTATTGAAGTTGTGAGCTATGCTGGCGGTGGCATAATAGCCACCGGTAGGGCCTCCCATGCCAGACAGGTCACAACCGAAGGGTCTGACTAAGAGCGTCAATGGGCAGGATGGGCTCTCTAGCCTTTTGGCAACCATCCTAGGAGAAGGAAAATTTAATTTCAAACCTGGGCAGATGGTGCTCGTCTAACCCTGTAAGGTGAACCATCTAAGAGAAGGAAACTCAAACCAAACCTACAACCTGAGGAACTCGCTGCCACCGTCCAAGCTTACTAGGCCCCGGCAGATGAACGTTTGGTTTAAAGGGTGAGGCCAGTTCTGTGCACTCTGTGCTTCACCAGAAAAATCCATTGCACAGGCTCGAAGGACACATCCAACTTCCTAGTCATCAACACGCTTATAAAAAGAATGGGATGAGTCCTTCCTGAATCTTTGTTCGCGAAGTAAATGACAGAGAGAGAGAGAGAGAGAGAGAGAGAGAGAGAGAGAGAGAGAGAATTGGGGGAGTCTTTTAAGTAAAACTTACTTTACTGATCTCTGACCTTGATTCTTTGGATTAGGTAGAGAAGCCCGGCTTGGGGCTGGATTTTAGAGGCTATGTAATCCTCTAAAATAGATATGTTTCACATTGAATCTTTGTAACACCCGTTTCACTATGCAATTCTTGATTTTGGATCACTATGACAATTCCCTTCTTTACCAATGCTCAGGTCCTTAGTGCAGTACTGAACTAATTTGTGAGGTGCCACCCTCACTCAGGATGTATGGATTAAACTACATCAATAAAAATGTTACAGTTGCCAACGAGTTATTAAATAAGCATTCAACTCCTTGATCTCGATTTGACGCATCTCCCAAAGCAGTTACTATACTCCCAAGTGAAGAGCCAAAAATGGAATGTTGGTGAACAAGAAATGAGATTTAAAGATGGGCTTGAAACGAACCTTTAAAACTGTGGCATAGACACTGAGAATTGGGAAGCCCTGGCCATTGTGCACTCCAACTGAAGGTCAACTGTGACCAGCAGTGCTGTGGAATTTGAAGAGGCACAAATGGAGGATGAAAGGGAGAAATATGTCAAGAGGAAGGTGTGTCATGCCAACTCTGACTGGGACTGCCTTTCATCTGGGAACTGATGTCTTCACTGTGAAAGAACAGCAGTGAAGTAAATGTTATGATTTTAGAAAAGATCACTTTTTTGTTTCTCTCTTCCCTCCTCTAATGATCCAGTGATCTCCTTCTCCTCCTTTCTCTGCACTTTCTCTATCTCTTCTTTTAACCCTTTGCTCTTTTGTTCTTGTGCTTTCCATGTACTTCTCTGCTCTTTCTGCCAAGGTGAACACACACTGAGGTGTGCTGTGGGAATATCCATGCACCCTTGAATGCTTCTGGATTTTAGCAGTCAGTATTCCTCCTCTCTGGCTATGTTGGTTAGTACAAAGCTGATGGATGCTACAATCCATTAACATCTTATTTTCTTATCCTTCCTCTTTAGACACAGTGAGATTCTTGAAAGGTACACAATAGCATTTGGAAAGATCTGTATATTTTTCCTCCTTTAAAATCTCAATGCTATTTTTTTTTTGCTCATTGGCTAATCCCAGAAATTGACGAGAGAATCAGAAAGCTATCATGGGGTAAAACGATAACAATACTTTAATGTTTCTGAAACATGCTATTAAGGAATGAAAAACAATCAGGTCTAGAGGTGGCCCTTGATGTTTTAATGCAGTGTTGGTAACATATGCTCAAAACATGGAAGGAAGTGACCTAACAAGTCACATTTGACTGTTTTCCATTTTTATTGTGGACAGATCCAACAGCTTTTTTTATTGTTTCATATGTCTGAACAGCTATGGCAATGGCTTTAATATTACATAATGTCCTTTCCCTGCCTGCACAGTGGTAATTACTGTTGAGTTTAAAAACGTAATTGGGCAAATTATATTGTAAAATGTAAGAATATGTAAGAATATGTACTAATATGCAATGGGACTACTCTGGTAAGTTTGTTGCAGGCTTGCTTGAAGCCAGAAGCCTCCAGAAGGTGCTGGAAAAAGTTACAGCTGTAGGTGTTTTACAGCTATCACTGTATAAAATAAGGCAGCTGAAAGACTGACCTTGGGGGATGAGGAATTTTGCTTTGAAGAAGCCAGCAACTTTGCAGAGGAGGACGTCGATAAAGAAGACGGAAGGTTTATGTTGTTTCTTATGGACTATTTGTTTGATAATACTGTCGTTTAATTGTGCCTGAACATATTTTGATTTAAAGAGCTTTATTTTTGAATCAAAAGACTCTTGTGAAATTATTTAACTACAGAGAGCCAGCTTATTTTGACCAAAACAGCACTCAGGTCGATTCAGAAACCCAACAGGTGGTAGCAGAGGATGGTTGGAGTTTCTGTTTTTGTTGGAAGCTGGTCAAGTACTCTCTGTTAGTTGTTTTTTTGGCACAGACAGTATACAAGAGCTGCAAAGGAGAAATACATTATTGTGAAGATGAGTTTATCATCTGTTTCCCTGGGCGGTCTGGCGTTGGAGCGTCTTACAGCCTCCAATTATGCTACTTGGGCCGTAAAGATGAAAAGTGTGCTCATCAGAGAAGATTTATGGGATGTTACATCATCGCCTTTAGCAGATGACGCCACAGCGGCTGTGAAGAGGGCGAATGATAAAGCACTAGCAACAATCTTGTTGTGTGTGGACAACTCCCAGCTGGCATTTGCACATGGAGTTCTCACAGCACACGAGGCCTGGTTGAAGTTTACAGAAATTTATCGTGCTTCAACATCCAGTGCAAAGATAATCCTCACCCGGCAACTTTATAATTTAAAGCTTCTTAAAGGAGAAGATGTAATGAAGCATATTGATACAATGCGTTGCCTGTTCGTGGAACTGGAGGAAAGAGAGATGAGTTTTTCAAACTCACACCAAGCATGTGTGTTGCTTTCCAGTTTGGATTCGTCGTGGGACAATTTTGTGTTTTCAATGCAGAATGTTCCTGAAGCTGAGCTTTCACTTAATTTTGTTTGTTCCAGGCTTATGGAGCAGGAGAAAAGAAATGTGTTCCTTAAAGAAACAGCTTCTCCTGCAAGGGGTGCTCATGTTTCGGTAACAAGGAGTACTAAAGAAGAGAATGTAAAAAGTCCTGTGTGGCTGTTAGATTCTGGGTGTACAGAGCATTGTGTAAATGATATAAAGTTGTTAAAAAATGTGGAAGAAGCTGAAGTAACAAATGTTACTCTTGCAGATGGGTCAAAAGTTAAATGTGAGATCCAGGGGGATGTTTATGTACCTGGGTTAAATAGAATGCTTAAAAAGGTTTTGTTAATTTAGAAATTGGATTTTTGTTTAATTAGCATTTCCAGCCTATGTGCTGAAGGGTATGAAGTGTGCTTTAGGGCAAAAGAATGTGCAGTGTCCTTTAAAGGAAAGCATTGTGTTACGGGCAGATTGGTAAACAAAATGTATCAGATTCCTAAAGGAGAGGAAGTGTTTAAAGTGCAAGGAACTGAAAACAAGCCTCTTCATGATGAGTGTATTCACTATTATCATAGAGTGTTGGGACATGTTAGCTTTAAAGCTATAAGACAGCTTGCTAAAGTAACCAATTTAAAACTTAAGTCCTGTGATAATTATTTGGACTGTGCTGTCTGTTCTAAGGAGAAAGTAAAAAGGTGTTCCATTCCAAAGCAAAGCAATAGGCAAACAACAAAGCCATTTGAGCTTGTTCATATAGATCTGGCGGGTCCAATGTGCAAGAGTTTTGGAAATGCATCTTATTTTCTTGTGCTAGTGGATGATTTTACCCGCTATACTTATTGTTATTTTTTGAAACAAAAGTCCCAAGCTGGGTACAAAATAAAGGAATGGGTTAACATGGTTGAAAGGAGTTTTAACCACAAGGTGGGGTGTTTTCAGACAGACAGGGGTGGTGAGTTTACTGTGAAGTGGTTAGAGAACTGGTTAACTGCCACCGGGATTCGTCATCAACTTACTAATCCATACAGCCCGGAAGAAAATGGCGCGGCAGAAAGAAAAATCGCAGTCTTAAAAACAATGAAAAATTGTATGTTAAATGATGCTAAGATGAGTGAAAAGTTCTGGACAGAAGCTATAAATATGGCTGTACACATTGTAAACAGATCATGGAGTTCAGTGGTAAATGAAACACCATATTTCCTGTTGTTCAAAAGGAAACCTATTCTTTCGTATTTTCATAATTTTGGATGTTTTGCCAATGTTCATATTCCATCACAGTGTAGGAATAAGAATCAACGTAAGTGGAGGAATCTAAGATTTTTGGGTTATGCTGAAAAAAACTAGAGGTTTTCGTTTTGATTTAGGAAATGGAAAGGTTTTTATTTCAAGAAGTGCGAATTTTGAGAAACATCAGGGATGGGTTGATATTCATCAAAATTCTGAAGTATTCTTCCCATTTCATCAGAGACCAGTATCCCAGGGTTCAGAGTTAGCTAAAACAGCTGGGCCCAGTAGTGGGATAAAAGCAGAAGTAGTTGAAGAAGTGTCTGAGGAGTCTGGTGTTGTACCTGAAGAAATGGCTAGCAGTGAGCAACAGGAAAGTGTTGAGGTTGAAGTGGAACCTGAATTAGTTTTGAGAAGGAGTCAGCGCTCCAATAAAGGAGTGCCACCAGATAGGTTCATGGTACAGTGTGTATTG
The DNA here is from genome assembly GCA_030556195.1 of Anolis apletophallus. Classification (NCBI taxonomy): domain Eukaryota; kingdom Metazoa; phylum Chordata; class Lepidosauria; order Squamata; family Anolidae; genus Anolis; species Anolis apletophallus. The sequence continues at coordinate 166,824,934 of JARBWK010000002.1, read as the reverse complement.
ACTGAAGAGAATCAAGGTGTGTGTATTGAGCCTCGAACGTACAGTGATGTGTTGAAATGTGATTCAGTGGAAAGAGATCACTGGAAAAAGGCTATGGACACTGAGTATAAATCTTTAGTTGATTTAGGAGTTTTTGAGATTGTGTCCAGACCTGTTGGGAAACCAGTAATTGGTTCCCGTTGGGTATTCAAGAAAAAGGTATTGTCTGATGGTTCTTTTAAATACAAGGCAAGGTTAGTTGCACAGGGTTGTTCACAGGTTATGCATGAGTCGTATGATGAAACATTCGCTCCTACTGCGAAGGCAGAGTCATTGAGGATGTTAGTGGCCTTAGCAGAACAGTATGATTTCAAAATGAGACATTTTGATTTTGAGACGGCTTATTTGAATGCTAAACTTGATGAAGAGATTTACTTAGAACCTGCACCAGGTTGTAAAGTCAGCCACAACAATGTGTATCGACTGAGAAAGGCCTTGTACGGTTTACGTCAGTCAGCCAGATGTTGGCATTTGTGCATCAATGAAGTTTTGTTGAAATTAGGGTTTGTTTCTAGTGTGGCTGATTCATGTGTTTATACAAGAAGTAAAGGAGTAGAACAAGTCTTTATTTTGATTTATGTAGATGACTTGTGTTTGGTGGCTAAGTCAGATGACGTCCTTAATAAAGTTTTTAAGGAATTAAGTAAGTATTTTAAGTTGAAAGATCTTGGAAGTGTTAAAGAGTATCTTGGAGTAGAAGTGTTGAATTCCACTCAAGGTGTGTTCCTTAGTCAGAAAAAGAAGATACATCAGTTGATAGAAAAAGTTGGGCTGAAAGATGCAAATCCAGTACAGACTCCATGATTGAAGATTTTTTGAGTCAGACATGTGAAGAACGTTTTCCAAATGTACAGTTGTACCATTCAGTGATAGGTAGTGTTTTGCATATTGCAAACTGGACACGGCCTGACATTGCTTATGCAGTTGGCATTTTAAGTAGAAAAGTGGCTTGTCCTACAACCAAAGATTGGTTGGGTTTGAAGAGAGTACTTAGGTATTTAAAAGGAACTGTGAGTTATAGTTTGTTTTATCCTTTGTTGGAAAGTGAGAAGCTGGAAGTTTTTGTTGACAGTTCGTTTGCTGATGAGGGAGACAGGAAATCAGTGACAGGTTATTTTGTCAAGTATGGGGACAAACCCATTTGTTGGAGATCCAGAAAACAAAGTTCGGTTGCTGTGTCTACAGCGGAATCAGAATTTGCTGCTCTTTCAGAAGTAGGGAATGAGTTAATTTGGATTCAGCAGTTATTAATTGACCTGGGTTTAAAGTTTGAAAAACCCATAGTGGTGAATGAAGACTCACAGACCTGCATAGCTTTGGCCATGAATGAGAGCATGAAAAGCAAAACGAAATACATTGCTGTAAAATATCAGAATGTGAGGCATTTGTTAAAACAAGGTATGATTGTTCTACAGTACTGTAGATCTGAAGAAAATGTCGCTGATATATTCACCAAAGCTTTACCAGCCATGGAACATAAAGTGTTATGTGCAAAAATGGGGTTAATTGCTGTTAGTGCATAAAATGTAGTCTGTTGTGTTTAAATGGTTTTGTTATCATTTGTACAATATAATTAGAAAGGAGCCTGTTGAGTTTAAAAATGTAATTGGGCAAATTATATTGTAAAATGTAAGAATATGTAAGAATATGTAATAATATGCAATGGGACTACTCTGGGTAAGTTTGTTGCAGGCTTGCTTGAAGCCAGAAGCCTCCAGAAGGTGCTGGAAAAAGTTACAGCTGTAGGTGTTTTACAGCTATCACTGTATAAAATAAGGCAGCTGAAAGACTGACCTTGGGGGATGAGGAATTTTGCTTTGAAGAAGCCAGCAACTTTGCAGAGGAGGACGTCGATAAAGAAGACGGAAGGTTTATGTTGTTTCTTATGGACTATTTGTTTGATAATACTGTCGTTTAATTGTGCCTGAACATATTTTGATTTAAAGAGCTTTATTTTTGAATCAAAAGACTCTTGTGAAATTATTTAACTACAGAGAGCCAGCTTATTTTGACCAAAACAGCACAGGTCGATTCAGAAACCCAACAATTACCTCCTCCCACGAAGACAGAGGCGATTGGTTGCCTCCACTGAATTTTCCAGGGGAATGGACGGAGGCTGGCAACTGGTCTGGACAGCCTCCTGCCTCATTCCTTCTGGAGACATTGACCCACCACTCCCACCTAGTTGACAGTATAGTGGTCGCCTTAGGGGTCCGGGTAGGAATTTCTCCCCCTCTATGTTCTAGGGGTTTTTTCGCCTACCCTATACTGTTATTAGGGGCTAGTTGGGATGGCGGTTTTATAAATAGGCCAGAGTAAATAGTTTAGGGAAATCCAATTGATCCATATACACTTATGCACTCCTCAAAGTTGGTTGGGTCAATGCACAAATACACTTACCTGGACAGCAGTTGAAGGGTGAGGGGGATATCATTGGCTCAGAAATTTGAGAGTACGGTAAAATATTTCAGGGGGTTGGAAGGTAAAGGATTCCATAAATTAGCTAACTGAAACCTCCACTTCTTGTGCACTGCTTTCTTTCAAGTCTGAAATATTTGGTGGGGAAGGAGAATGACACGCTTAAATGTACATTTCTATTAAAAATGGTACCCATTTTATGGCTGTATTGGAATGAGAAGGGTCACAAAGCACCTCACAGAAATGAAAGCATCAAAAATCTCACTTATTTCCAATGCCTGTTGTCTGAATTCCCACTTCTTGCTGAGAAGTGAGGAGTCTTTCCCTTAATTAGCACATTATAAACATGTCTTCCATTGTATTACAGAAAAGTCTTCCTTTTAAATACATTTTTGGAAATGATTCTGTGGTATAAATATGTGAAAATATTGCCTTAAACATTATATTAATCATTCTAAACCAGAGAGAGAGAGAGGGGGGGGGGGAGAGATGAGAAGAGAAAAGGAAAAGAAATGAAATTTCCCATCCTCTGCAATTCTTCTAACACCGCCCCCCCCCCCCTCCACCTTCATCTTCATCTTACTAGTCTTGGGTCAACTGCTTCTTCAGATATTCAGACTTTCTTCTTGAGATAGAATATCCACCACTTTCATGTTCCTGTCGTGGTGAAACTTACCTGATCTTTCCTGACAATGCACATCACATAATTGTTATAGAAAGGATGGCACAGCTGGTGTGGAATTTTTTCCAACATTATCTCAGGCTTCTAAAATTACCCCTGTGATGCAGGAAAGAGCAAGGAGTGATACAGCAACAATTCCCGTGATGCCAAAAGCTTCTAATATGGTCAAAGGGGACCTAAGTAGGAAACACCATCCTGGATAACAGCAGACCTTCAATTGTTCTGCTACATTACATCATTTATCTCTATCTATCTTAGGTCTCTTTCATATTAAACAACTATAGCCCTGGGATTCCTCTTTAAGTACCATTATTCTTTCCTATTGGATCTTGGGAATTGTTGTTTCATGAGGTATTTAGAAATCTCAGCCAGATACAGTAGTGCAGCAGCAGAAATTACAAATCCTAAAATGCCAATGTTGGAGTGGCAGTTAAAGTGGTATCAAAATGCTCTAACTGTGTAAAGCAGTGGTTCTCAACTTTCCTAATGCTGCGACCCCTTAATACAGTTTCTCATGTAGTGGTGACCCCCAACCATAAATCTTGGCAAAAATACTCAATATGCACAAATGTGAACACTGGTAGAGTTTGGGGAAAATAGACTTGGACATTTGGGACTTGTTGTTGCTGGGATTTATAGTTCACCTATAAATTGTACAGTATGTGCTCTTTGATCACCTGCAATCAAAGAGCACTCTGAACCCACACTTGGCAAATGGCCTACATGGCCAACATTGATTACTTATGGGGTTTGGGGGGGGGGGTGTTTGTGAATTCTGGAAGTTGTAGTTCACCAACACCAAAAAGGAAGAGAAGGACAGGCTCTACCAAAAGGGTTCCTAAGTCTATAAAAATATGTGTTTTCTGATAGTCTTTGGCAACCCCTCTGAAACCCCACCAGGTTGAGAAACACTGGTGTAAGGTGATAGAGATTGTGTATTGATATGGATCCAAAATTTAGTGTGGACTCTCTCTCTCCAGCTGCATGTAGAACAATCAAATGCCATTGTGTTCATTGTGGAGCTTATTCCAAGTTATGTGCATAGGACTTCAAATAAGGACAGTATTGCACGAGGCAGACAAAGTGGCACTAAAGCTAGGCCATCACCATGTCATTCTAGTTGGCCTCTTGTCCTTGGTATTGATAGACAAAACCTGTCAATAGCTCAAAATCCTGCAATGTCTTATTATTTTTGTATGGGCCATTTTTGCTTCTGTATGGGTAGGCCAAAAGTATGAGTGATATCAGGGGGCAGGATTCTCCTTCTCTTCCTTCTCCCCTTTGCTATTATTGAGCTATCTGTTTTAAGTTTATATAATAATTTGCCTTTTTTGGGTTTTTTTGCAAATTTGCTTGAAAAAATAAAAGTAAAAATGGAACAGTATAAGTTTGGGAAGGTGAGATTATGAGGGCGTGCAAAAGTGCAAATTGGCACAATTATGCAATTGAAGAGAAGTGCAGCATTAAAGGTTCTCATCCTGGTATATATCTGCTATCAATGAAGTTGCCGTGGAATAGCAACTTCACACAAAGTCTTTAGAAACACTGTCTGTATTTTGCACAAAACAAAAAAAAATCAGTTGACAGTCCCATGTCTTTCCTCCAACCAAAAAACCCCCTTTCTCAGATTCACCACATATTTAGAGGTTATTCATGTCATCTAAGATTGCCCTTCAATGCCTACTTTTAGGCAGCAGATGTTCCTACTGTGAAGACGTGCAGTTCGCCATTTATTCTTTTCCTCCCCAAAAGCCAGTAAAAGGGAGGATAATTGTCCTTACATAGAGTAGCCTCAAGAATGTAACCTTTCTTTTTTTTGACAGAGCTTTCAATCTTTCCTCCATGCTGAGAAGACTGCAATGGGTCTCTTTAGCACTCACATGTTTGCTTCAAACTCCTGCAGTTCATAAAATTAATTTTTATCAGAATCAAA
>JARBWK010000002.1:166742362-166817362 GCA_030556195.1 Anolis apletophallus | reverse complement strand
CCACAGACACCTCCAAGGCGGGGAGGGGGCGGAGCCGTGGGTGGAGGCAGACCCTTCGGCCCCCCAGGTCATCAGTAACCGGAATTCCGGCCACAGGTCCGGTAGAAGTTGGACAGCCCTGCTTTAGGGTTTCATGTAGTCATTTTACAACTTGGAGGTTTTATATAGATATGTATCAATTTAAAGTGTGCAGGTGATATAATGCATTTGTGTAGAGTTTTCTTCCTCCTTAATTGATGTCTAATGGGGAAAAACCATTCCCAAACATTATATTGCTCTTGCTCTTGTCTTACTGACCCAAAGGACTCCTTAGTGGCTTCCTTGCCAGGATACTAATGAGAAGCATGGTGCTATTTTTGAAGTCTTGTGGTATTTCAGGAGATAACCGAGACAAGTCTGATTCATCTTAATCATAAAGGAAATAGATTGAACATTGCCCTCATCAGTAGCCAACAAGAAAGAGGGAGATTTCTCATTACAAGAATATATTGCTAATTGTTGTTCTCATGGATGGATTTTAAAAACATGATTTTCTAAGATGATATTATTTTAATGTTATTTGAGGCATGGATTTGAAGGGCTCACTTGCAGACATTTTAAGCAGTGACACACATGGCTACTAACTGGGAAAGGGGTGTATTTATCACTGTCTGGAAAGAAAAAAGAATGGCAGAGTTAAGATGGGTTTAGCCATGTAAGGTACATGGATCATGGGAGAATTTCAACCTTGAAGGATATAAAAACAAAATAAAATCCTTTGTTTCTCAGAACTGCAGCTTTTGTGGTTTGAACATACTGCATATTTTTATTTTTGTACATAAAGGTTCTCATAAAACCTTGTTTTTCCTTTCCCAATCTGTCTCTATTTGTCTAAGGACAGCAGGAAAGAAGCTCGGACACCCATAAAACGGTGTCAGATCCACTAAATGGTGAAAGGGAAACATAATGTGGCCCAAGTGCTGGTTAATACTGTGTTTTGTGCTGTGTTCTCATGATTTATTGTGGGCGTTGAGGCTGTTGGAAATACTGGGGTCAGATTTACACTGATCGCTTACATGGATGAGGAGCTAAGTCATCTCCATGGGGGACACATAGGGTTGATCTAGGATAATGCTGGGCAAGGCCACTTCAATGTAACTTCGCCCCATGTTGCCCAAAAGAAAAATGGAACTGGCAAAAACTGTTCCCACTATTGTCCTTTGTTTCCTGGGCTCAGGTGGCCTGGGGACATGGGATGGCCATCGTTACCTGCAATGACATTGTGACAGGGCGTTCTGGGAAGGGAGGACAGGGAGGGCAAAAGATTTATCCTCTCCACCTCCCCCTCCCCACTGCTCCCCCACCATTAACTCATTCTTCCCACAATCTCTTGACTTCTCCCCCTGAAGAGATTATATGTTACCTTTGTACTCATGAGACTGAAAACAACCAAGGCTGGAGATGTGAGTAAAATCAGCTATGGAATCTACTGGTTTGGATATTTTATATTGTTCCAGTAAGGTATGTTTTTAGTATTGCTCTAGAGATAATCACACACTATTCTTTTTACTCCCATAATTCTGAAGTTACTTCCCTTCTGAAGGTAGACTACCTCCCACTGGATCTCCTGTTGTGACCTGTGGCTCCACCTACACATGGTAGAGTTTATGAATAGTGGCCCAATTGGTCCCATTGGGCACCAAATATTATTTCTTCCTGGTAGAATGCAATGCTTGCAGGACTGATTTAAATTCTGTACTGTTGTACCACCCTTTTAGCTCTGTCATACATTCAATGTACACTATGTGGTAAATCTTGACTGGGGTGGACATTTTTCAAACTCCCCCAGTTGATACTGGGCTGAGCATCTTAGCAGCTCTAGCCGTCATAGTTAATTGTGAGAAATGCTGGGAGCTGGCAGATAGCACCATAGATTTTTAGGTTCATTTTGATATCTCAGTACTAACACATCATCAGTATTTGATGGTAATATCAGATAATCATAAAATTGCAGGTGGAAGTGATGACAACAAGCATCCAGTCCAACCTTCTGCCAGGCAGAAACACCCAATCAAGGCACTCCTGACAGATGGCCATCCAGCCTCTGTTTAAAAACTTCCAGAGACTCCACTGTACTACAAGACATCATATTCCACTGTCGAACCACTCTAACCATGTGGAAGCTCTTCCTAATGCTTAGATGGAATCTCCTTTTCCTGGAATTTGAATCCATTGCTCCGAGTTCTAGTCTCTAAAGCAGGGGTCCCCAAACTAAGGGCATGATGTGACCCTCCTAGGTCCATTACATGGCCTCCACCCCAAACTTTAGACTTAGGGCCACCCTAAGTATGAAAAAACTTGAAGGCACATCAACAATAATCCTAATTAACTTGAAGGCTCACACTTCCTATTGAAATACTGATAAGATTGTGTTGGTTAAAATTGTTCTTCATTTCAAATATTGTATTGTTCTTTCATGTTTTTGGACTACAAATAAGATATGTGCAGTGTGCATATGAATTTGTTCATTTTCTTCCAAATAATAGACACCCCCCCCCCCCAATGGTCTGAGGGACTGTGAACCGGCTCTGTATTTAAAATGTTTGAAGACTTCTGCTCTAAAGCTTCAGAAAACAAGTTTCCCCCCTCCTAGTATGAGATCTTTTCAAATATTTAAACATAGCTGTCATGTTCCCTCTTAACCTTCTCTTCTTGAAGTTATACTTACCCAACTCTTTTTAGGGCTTAGTTTCTAGACTTTTCACCATTTTGGTTGCCCTTTTCTGGACGCAGGTGAGTGCTTTTGGCAGTCCCAGTCATTTTACTACCTAAAGCAGGGTCCAATACCCTTCCCAGTTTCATATTAGGAGAGCCAATTGGAATTATCTTCCTGCCTCAAATGAATGCCATCTGCTGTCTTCATCTTTTCCCTTTTATGGTGTTGTTTGAAGCAGGTAACCTCACTCTGAAGATCAAGTTGTTAACTACTTTCTTCCTGAAATGGTTCCTTATTCCCATAAAGTGTAATGAATAGAAAAATAATATTTTTGGAATGATGAACTATAGTAGACTGCAGCAAGAGGAGAGGGATTGGGGGAGATTGGAAATGAATCCCCTTTGCATGAAGGGATGTGCTTTCAACTGATGTCATGGCGCTGTTGGACCCAAGAAAGCAGGTGCAGTGTTGAACTTCAAATATACAACTTGGAATATGACTTGTGTTCCTGAATTATACTCCAATAGCTTTATATTCAAAAATGTTGCAAAGCAGTTTATAAGCAAACGTACAAACGGGGATGCTGAAGGTCAAGTCACACCAAGAAGACTTGGTCATATGTATTTTTAGAGATGTGAAGCATTTCTTCATATTTTTTCTTTCTTGAACTTGAAAAAAAAGCTAGTAAGAAATTTAGAGCAGTTTTCTTTGACCTCAGGCCTGGCTGACCTAGATGATCTCAACAAACCTTTCATTACCTTCAAAGGTAAAGAATGTTTCGCTGAACTCAGTGAAATCAAGTACCCAGTCAACTTTAATGATAATGCATTTCAAAGGGCAATAGAACCTGAATAAATATATATTTGTGTGCAATCCGCTCATAGACCCTGGGTAAACCGGAACATATATGCATATTTCAGTAATCAGTGTTGCTTTGGATCTGCCAGTTTGTTTATAGCTATCATTAAAAAAGAAATACCATCTCTAAATTGCCCTGTGATGCAATAAATGGAAAATTCGCACTAGTTTGCAACCACAGGGATAGCTAAACTATGTTGATTTATTAACCTTAGCAAATCATCTGCTCTTATTAAGGGAGCTAGTAGTATTATTTACTGATAATAATACAGGGAAACTGACTTTGTTTAATGTGATGTATCAGTATATTGGCAGGTTCAGACTTTCTAAATTGAAGTATTATATTAGCCCTATGGGCCTAGAAAGATCACTCTGTCTGGAGCTATCTGCTTTTTTGTGTGGATGTCTACTGACCATTCTTAGTGGATGATCTGTATAATATATCTGGAGTGATGGGTCTCTGGTTGTAACTTAATAATAGTCTTGTCTTAACATCATAAAAGTTTCTTTGGTTTCCTCTGGGTGTGCTCCAATTATATTACCATAGATGGATCAGCAGTCACCATAACATAATACCTTCTCAAATATTATTAAGCATTTTGTACTAAACACTGAGTGATATATTGCTATGGATATCTTTTGGTGACTTCTTTTAAAGGAAGAGAAATCTATTTGTCTTTAGAGATGAATGACTAAACTTTCTACAACCATGCCACACATCAGGTTTAATTTATGAGACAATAGAAATACAGTACATACCACAGTTATTGAATGATAACTCTTAAATTCCATTTTGTTTCTCAGAAAAGAACAAATTAAAGCAACTTTATAATGATAAATGTGCATAGAATAATTCCAAGTCTACAGATTGTGTTAATGAGAAAAATAACAACTCTGTAAATTGATCAACTATAGCAAAGCAGCATTAACACATTCCTAATGAGAAATGAAGACCGTCCTAAACATCCAGGACATTATTCCACAGGTTGGGAGCCATGGTTAGCAAGATCTGCTTCCAATTGATCCCCTCTGGATTTCAGAGTAAGGCCTCCAAAGACATTAGAAATATAAGGAGAACAACAAATGGAAGTAGGTGGTCTTTGATGCACCCTGTCCTATCCAATTTTAACTGCTTTAAAAAAAATTGAAATATGCTACCATTCAATATATTTATACTCTTTTAAACTTTTGTAATTATTTATTATTATAAATTGATTTATTGTAATCCGTGCTGAGATAAAGGGTAGAATATAAACAATTTAATGAATACTTATATTTTAAATTACCTCCGTTGATGACTTGCATTGGGAGATGGACAGGGGAAGTTCAACCGTATTGGTTCTTCTAGAACTCTCAATGGCAATCAATGAGTTTTTGATGGTGGTGTAGTTCTGGACCATCTGTTGGAGAGGGGCAGTCAAGTGGTTCTGCTCATTCCTAGAAACAGGAAGCAGTCCTTGGAAACTTCTGCCTGTCCCTTGGATAATAGCCAGTAGAATTCTGAAAAAAATATTATCTTGTTCCTATGCATCTCAGTGTCTGCATGGCATCACTTGGAGATGCCATTTAGTCACTAGGCAGCAGAACCAACAATATGCTGCTGACACTCAGCTCTACTTCTAATCTTAGAAAGGCAGTAGAATCTGAAACCTCTTTTTAAAAAAGCCCATCAATCTCCAAAATTAACTAAATAATGATGGTAAAATGTCAAGTACAGTTGCATACACACATAGGACTTTTGACATTATCCCACCTTAACTTTCCCTGTTGTTTTACTAATTCGTATGCTGGCAAAACAAAGTCCCGTGGAGGTCATCTCATGATTCACAGCCACTTCTGGTGGCTGCTCATAGGAATTTGTCTTGCCAGCATGTGAAGATTGTAAGACAACTGCATTTTCAGGAGTCGGGTGTTCCCTGATTTCTGATTGGAGAAACCAGTGGAAAGTTGAGGGAAGAAGGGAAGAAGATGAGAAAATGTTGTGGGATGGTTGGTCATCCCCAAAGACAGATCTTGCCAGGGTAAGACAGGTCCCCACTCTTCAAGATGTTTTCCCCCCTTCCTTCCCAACTGTGGGGTAATGTCCTTTATCACACCAACCTACTGTGTCGCAACTGTTGTGTTAGCAGTATATGACAGACACATACTGATTTGAGCACCTTCAGTATCACACCTCTCTTCATTAGCACAACTGTACTTGTTCACTAATCTGTGGTCCTGCGATCAGCCTTCCACACTTCCTCATGCTTTTCTTCTTTTGACTCATCACCTTTTCCCATGTAGTAATGCCACCACCAGAATTCTGAAAATGGTGAGCAAATGAATTCTTTTTTCTCCAGAGAGAAGATTGTTGGACAGCAAGAGCCTATCATTAAAAATACGTACAATTCAACAAAAACTTCTATAATCTCCTACAAAGAACACAGAGTAGCTTAGCAACAGTGTAGCCTTGTACAGAAATAAGATTTTAGTAAAAAAATATTCCTTTTAAGCAATATAGCCAAATACCCATATATGAAAAGAAATGTATCTGGAAACAGTGGATGAAATAAGAAAATAGGAAAGGAGGATAACAACGATACCAACAGATTTTCAAATAAAAATTGACAAAATCAGTCTGATTTTATTGTTCTTAACTGCTGTCAAGTTGACTTTGACTTATTGCAACCTCAGGTCTGGCTGACTCAGAGCTACTGCTTCCTTGATTTAGTCTATCCATCTGGAATATGGTCTTCCTTTTTTCCTGCTGAGCATCATTTTCCAGTGAGTCACGCTTTCTCATGATATGGCCAAACTGTGACCATCTCAGTTCTAGGCTTCAAGGAAGAGTTGGACATGTTTTGCTCCAGGATCAATGTAATTATTTGACTTAATTACCACTTTTTACCTGTGGTTTTAGAGCATGTGCCCCAGATTCTTGCAGCAAAATTATTTTGAGAAAGAACACAACTCTGGATTCATGACTGGGGGCAATAAACACTTCTTTCATTTGATGGTAATGTTTCCTACTCCATTCCTAGGGCAACAGACAAAACCCTTGTGAGTTTGCAAAGGCTGCAGAGGTATTAAAGAGCAAAATAGATTGCCATGATCATACAGTTTGCCAGATTTTAACATAGTTAATGATGATTTTTTGTTTGCAGCTTGTCACAGTATGTCATTGGCAGCATTGCACACATTTGTGTAACTGCGCTCACAAAACATTCTTAATCTCTTATGTTTAAGGTTAGACAAATCATCTGGAGCGCTTTAGGCCACAACAATCAGTTCAAAACCTACAATGATGGTTTCACTTATGGTCCGCTATTGAATCCCCGGAGTGCTGATTAAAAAGACCCTTTTAAGGTTCCATCAGGCTTATTCCTGTTGCTCTTTTTTGGAGTCTTATCAGAATAATTAGGCTTTCAGTTCCCGAGAGATGCTGAAGCTATAAATGGTTACATTTCTGCTTTCCCTCTGATCTTGTCAGAAAACAGCAGCCTCTCTGCACTACAAGAACTCCTAACTACTTAACGTGTTCATGCTATTGAAGTAGGGAATGTGTTTCACATTTTAAATGAATTCTGCTCCAATAAATACTATACGTTTTGCAGAAAATTGCTTTCTTGGTGAAATGTCATTTCAAACCTGTTGCACTGCTAGCTGACTCACTGATACATTCATTTGATTATAAATTGATTGTGCTTGTTTTCTTGGAACATGAAGCTTTCTAAAAAAAATTAAAGAATAAAAGTCCTAGCTACCCAGTGTAAAATTAATTTGGGCAGTATTATTCATTTACTTTTAAGTTATATGAATTCAGTGATTTGAGTTGTCCAATCTAATTCTGTTTAGTTCCTAATTGTATGAGAATACAGTGGCATTCATAATTTCCAGAACTAATAATGCTGACAACTTATTATATATTTTTTTTAATTTTATGACTAATTTATTCACTTGGAATCAATATAAATGGTTCACCATTTGTTATTGGTCTGCAGTACTCAGCAGCCCTAGCCATGCCAGCTAATTACTGGGAGTTGAACATTACTGGGAGTTGTAGTCCAACAGTATCTGGAGGGCCACACAGTTCTAACTCCTGTTGTAGACCTTGAGAGTAAAGAATGGTTGAATAGTTGATGAGGATCAATAATCAGCACCAGAATAATAGAAATATAAAATCAGTATTAACCACAAGGGCCATCAAGTCCGATCACACAGGAACTCCCAGTTAAAAAATTCCTGAGAGATTGACAGTCAACCTCTGTTTTAAAGACTTCCAAAGAAGGAGACTTTTCAGTCAATGGAGACAGTCTATTCCATCATCAAACTGCTCTTACAGTGAAGAAGTACTTCCCAATTTTGAGGTACAATGTTCTTTCTTCTCATTTGAATCCTCATTTGTGCTTATTGTTTCCAATGCTGTTTGGTTCATTTTCTACATGATATCCTTTCAGGCCCCTTCTACACTGCCATATAAAATCCAGATTATCTTTGAACTGGATTATATGGCAGTGTAGATTCATATAATGTGGATTATCTTCTTTGATAATCTGGATTATATGGCAGTGTAGAAAGGGCCATTGCCTTTTTTCTTTGGATATCCAAGGGGAGCATCAAAAATAGCATAAAATTGTTTTGTTTGCCCATTGTTATGATACAAGCGCTGATCAATAAGTCCATGCCTTTTCGAATTTCCCACCTCTTAACTGAAAGGGCAACACTGCTCCTGTCAACAGGCATCTGTCAGTTGACTCCTCTCAAAATTTGAACAAGCTGCATCATTTAGTTTGTGTTTGACAGCCAGTGATAGCAGACTACTGCACGATTTGAGGAGAAAATGGAAAAAAGTGAATTTTGTGTGCTCATTAAGCATTATTTTTCACGGAAAACAACCATCACTCAAACCAAGGCTAAGCATGATAAATACTATGGGGACTCTGCACCATCAATTTCAATGGTAAAAAAGTGGTTTACTGAATTTTGCTGTGGCCGTACAAGCACGGAAGATGCCAAAGGTTCTTGTTGCACCTCAGAACTCAGCCAGCCCCCCCCCCATCACACACACACAGGCAGATGCAATTAATGTTCTTTTATTTAGAATAAAGGATGAAGAATAGTCCAAAGAAATAAATAAAGCAATCAAAAATAGTCCAATAAAGTTCTGTAGCTGCAAGCCTAAATGGCTTAATTCCCAAGGAAAACAAAGTTCCAAAACAAGGCAGACTGCTCCAGCAGTCAAACGTGGTACTTGAAACAAACCGCAACAGCGGCCACCATGAGCTGAAATCCGGACCGCTCCAACAGTCCCGCTTGAACTTGGAGACTTGGCTGTGAGACGTGATCAAGCTGAATGTGGCTTCAGATCTGACTAAAAGTCCGGGAGCAAGGACTAATAAGGAAGCTAGTCTCGAGGTACCCATCTCACCCCCTTCCTTAGATTCCACAATTTCCTAGAATCTCTGATGCTCCCCCTTCTATCAAACACTGGCTCGTTAACTGGCCCAGCTGGCTCACTATCAGAGTGAGAACTGGGCAACTCCCTTTCTCCGGAATGCTGATCTGGGAAGGGAGTGGAAACTCTCTCTTGGGAACCAAAGCCGCCTGTTCTTTCATAATCTGATTCAGAATAATCTTCCATAGAATCCTCATTAAACTCATCTGCGGTCCCATATCCTTCCAACCATTCATCGTCCCATTGCAAACTCTCGTTTGAAGACCCATACCCATCTGGCCATTCGTAATCTTCAAGCTGCCCCTGATCAGCTGGGACTCCCGGTGCCTGACTCTGACCACTGGGCTGACCAGGCTAGAACACCACAGTTCTGGATGCCCAGTTGAGGTCTCTACACCCAAAACAATTGAAAAAAATCACGATATGGTGTTGGCCAATTGGAGATTGAAAGTGCAAGAGGTTGTGGAGGCCATAGGCATCTCACATGTCTCAGTGGTTTCAATTTTAAATGATCACTTGGGTATGAGAAAGCTTTCCGCAAGATGGGTGCCGCGTTTGCTCACAATGCAGGACAATGCAAGGTTGCACACTAGGCATGGTTTCGAACCCCAAAATCGTGATTCTAAAATCAAATGGGGGGGGGATTTTTTTGATTAGTAAAAGAAAGACTTACAAAAAAATTTCCAAAAATTTCTAAAATGTAACGTAATAACTAACGAAATTCGTTAGTAGTTCGTATGCCAGCGCATGCACATTCCAGATGGTTTTGGCCTACAACTCCCAGAAATCCTAACAGCTGGTAAATTGGCTGGGATTTCTGGGAGTTGTAGGCCAAAACTTGAATAAATCACACTGAATTCTAGATGGGACTCTCCAAATAGGAAGGAGGGAGGGAGGGAGGGAGTATTCTATTCTTGGAAGCAGAAAAAAAGGAGGAGCCCCCCTCTCTCCTCGCTGCTTCTCTCTCACCCCGATCCTGAGGGAGCGAGGGCCCAAGTTTGCCCAGGCTGGTCATATACCTACATTCCATGCACATGCAATAATACAGCAGTAATAACAATGGGTATAAGAAGAGATAAAATTCAAACCGAAGTATTCTGACTGTGGTCCCTCCTCAAGCGGTGCAAACTGCAAAAGGCTCTCCTCTATGAGCCCGGGAAAAGCCAAAAGCCCGGGCATTTGCTGCCTGGGTGCATACACATACATATTCTTTGGGGGATTTGCTGCACAATCTTATCTATGAGCTCGGGATTCTGCAGCAAATCCCCCCAAAGAATATGTATGTGTGTGCACCCAGGCAACAAACGCTGTGCCCGCTTTTCCCGGGCTCATAGAGAAGGGCCCGTTTGCACCGCTGGAGGAGGGACCAGTCAGAATACTTCGGTTTGAATTTTACCTCTTCTTATACCCATTGTTATTACTGCTGTATTATTGCATGTGCATGGAATGTAGGTATATGACCAGTTGGATTACTTATAATATTAGGCACTTACAGTAGCATTAATTCTATTATACATTAGGTTGGTTTCTCACCCCAATACTCTTTGATGCTTTAGATCCTGGCAGCGGAGGAGGCAGGGAAGCCTGGAAAATATGTAAACAGAGAGGTTTACTCAGAAGTAAATCCACAAGGAGGCACTTCATCCAAAGTGCCCTCCTTTGCAGATTTACTTGAGTAAACCCTCTGTTTACATTTTCCAGGCTTCCAGCCGAAAGAAGGAGCGAGTTTAGGGCTTGCCTTGCCATAATACTTATTGGCAAGGGAGGCGGGAGGGTGGTGAGAGAGAAGGAGGGTGCCCCCCCCACGACTTAATAACGACACTTAAGAAAATCCTGGCCCCAGTTCTATAAGAAAGTCCACTTCCTGGTTGGCGTTCCAGATGCGGAAATACTCAAAAGTAGCATTTCTTACGAATTTCTTCCGAATCATTTCATTTTCATAACTTTTTTCTCATGCCTAGTGCACACATGTGCAGTTTCCATGGCAAAAATCCATGAATTGCTCCCTCATCCACCCTATTCCCTGGATTTAGCCCCAAGTGACTATTTCTTGTTTCCAAACCTGAAGAAATGGCTCGGCGGAAAGAAATTTGACTCCAATCAATCAATTGTCTTTATTTCAGTTAACAAACCTTAGGCAGATACAGAAAAATATAATACAGATAAAAGTCACATATAAAACACAATACAGGTTATCAAATGTATACATATTAAGATTGCGAGCCTTAAAATTTATATCTCTTAAAAGCTAATAATACGTATCTAGGGCTGTGTAGTTTTCTACTATTTAATATACTACAGTTATAATCGCATAAAGACTGTAGTTCAATTTCTCAGCTTCTCTTCGGTTACTTTTCTTTGGATAAAATGCTCTTTCGGGTCTTTGAGGCATGAGCAAAAAAATTTGCTATCTCCTCTGTAACTTTTTTATTTGTGTCCCCCAAAAGATATTTTAAATACCATTGTAAAGATCTTCCTGGCCAATGACAGATAAGAGGCATTATTACCTTCCTTCTTTCATCCCTATAAAAGGAACATTCAAACATGACATGCAGTAGAGACTCCACTATGCCCTCCCCACACGGGCAAAGCCGATCATGGTAATCTTTATGTTGAAAAAGTCCTTCTAGGATAGCTGAGGGAATAACGTTGAATCAGGCTTTGCTAAACACCTGTCGATATTTAGGAATATTTAAGTTTTCTAGATATTTAGCTCCACTTAGTGGTCTAAACTCCAGGCCCAGGTTTATAGGGGAACAAGTACTACATGCTGCACTAGTAGAATTTTGCATATCTATGTCAATTATTCGTTGTTTCAGAATTTGTATTGCCCTACTTGAGTCTAGGGAGAGTAATAGGTCTTGTGAGAGCCCCAGTTTGAGTATTTTCTCTTTTAATGTCTTCTTCATTTAAGAAATGAAGAAGTATTTTTGTAGCAAGTGTACTTATGTCACAACGCGGGTCCTGGCCCATCCCCTTAATCGCACACACACAGACAATGTCAATTAACTATTTATTAAGCACAAATTATTTGCAGGTGAAAAAGGTAAAATGTCCAAAAGTAGATTAGATCAAAGAGTCCAAGGTAATAAGCAATTAAGGTCCAAAAGTAATCCAAAAAGCAGGGAATCTCTCAAAAGCAAGGTCCATAAAAACAAAGTGAATCAAAATAAGGCAACTTAGTCCGTAGGCAAACAAGGCAATCCAAGGTACAGGGTATGAGCAAGGTCTCAAGGTAGTTCTTGGCAAGGTGAGCCAAACTATGGCTTCCAAGGAAACAGCAGACCACCGATGCGTCCTTCCAGCAACGACGTGGCTGCTCAACTGAGGAACTTTCCCACAGAGTGTATATTTAATTCCCACCTTTGTGAGACCAGCGCCTCTCCAGGCTCTGCTTCCAATCTCTTCGCGTAGCCACAATACTACTCCTCCGGTCGAAGTTCCTCGCAGGCCCAGCACCATCTGGCTCGCTATCTTCCTGGGAACATGCCTCCAGCTCAGTTTCCATTTCTTCCTCCGCAGCTGGTGGCAACAAACGCTCTTGTGAACCGAAACCTCCTGGTTTCTCATATTCACAATCTGATCCGTCTGATCCGGAATCTAGCTGGCCTTCAACATCCGAGTAAGCAGAAGGCCAGGTGTCATCCCATTGCAAACTGTCAGTAGGTGATTAATGTCCATCAGCCCCTGCATCCCCTCCATCTTGATCCAAAGCAATTGGGACCCCCGGGGCTGCACCCCGCCCCCCCCCCCGGCTGAAACGGAGGCTGGGTTGCTACAACTTAGTCATCCTCCTCACCCCTAGACATGTGTTTTATCCAGTATCATCTCACAAACAAATATCTATTTTGATGACCTCAATAAATCTTATTTTTGGAAGGGATAAAAAATTGGAGAAACGTTGGGCAAAGTATATAGAGCTCAAAGGAAACTACGTTGAAAAATAAAATGATTTTTTAATCCAAAAACCTGTGTTTCATTAAAAAAGTCACGTACTTATTGACCCGTCCTCGTACATTGTGGTTTCAGCAGCTATAAGATAACATACGACCTTAGGATTTCACTGGTTTTCTCATTGCCCCATGGTATCTCTGTATATGCATATGCTGCTGTAGAAAATCCTCTCTCTTTCCTCATCTTCCTCAACTCCCTTTTGATACCTAATCATTAGGCCTGGTTAAGTTTTTCGTTATCCTCGGAAAGTCATTATAAATTTGTTTTAAAATTAATATTGAACCATTGTCTACCCACTATAAGCAACCCGGAAGTAAATTACCTAAATCAAAGCCACTGCCACCATTTTTCGTAAACACTTTCGCATTTCAGAAAGGGGTTTCCCTTCCCTGGCTTTCCCTTCTGTCGCCTGAGAACAGCCCTGTTCAGATCCTGGGGTAAGGCTTGGACTTGCGGGTTGATTCTGAGCTGGCGAGGGGGCGTGGAGGGCATGCACTCCACTCCTCCTCGCCAGCTGAGAATCAACCCGCATTAGAGATATCGCGGGTTGATTCTGAGCTGATGAGGGGGCGTGGAGGCGGGCATCCCCTGTGCACTGCACCTGCGTGGGAGCCATTAACAAAATAGTAATGAATTTCGTTATTAAATACGGCTCAATTTCGAAACAGAGCCAGAAAATTGCGCAAGATTATCACTTTTGAAATGAAAGCGGTTCCTGACCCCCCCCCGGGTTTAGAAACAATTTTTTTGGATCAACCACCCCTACTACTCATGCACCATTTTATCTTCTAAAGAAGAATATATTCATTATCTTAATGGTCCAAAGGGATAATATGGCGATGATAAAAATAACGCATTCTTGTTTTGTATTGTTACTAGAGGGTGTTTTTGTTTGTTTGTTTTCATCTTTCATGCATTTTTATTATGAAGTGCCATGTAGCCTGTGTAGAAGATGGACAGCTTTTAAAAAATAAGATGGTGGCAATGGTAGTTACTTATTTCTGTTACTCTCCCTTAACGTCTTTACAAACTTTAATGATTTGGGTCATTTTTTTCCATATCAGCCAAGTGATCATTCCCACAATTTAATAATCTACAAGAAACTGTTGAAGAAACAGGAAATAATAGTATTGATAGATTTATGGAGGGGGGGGGGGAATTAATATCTGCACAGTTTATGATCCTCTTGAGAGGATTCGCTGTGATCCCAAAATGAAAAGTGGGTAAACATTCATCATAACTTGAACTTGATGTGCTTACTTAGGTTTTGACTGAAACCACTTAAGCATACTCTTCATTTCCATGAAATTTTAAAGATTTGATGGGAAAGTGAATATTGTAACTTACAGCAACAGTTTACCTGCACTTTGTCAGTCACAAAAGGCATGCTGTTCAGAAATTATTTCAGTAGGTTGTCAACCTAATAATATGGATAGGAACTCTGTTTCTTGCTTCCAATGTAACTTTTGGATAGATTTTTAAAAACGTATTCTTCCCATTAAAACATTGCAGAAAATTCAATATTTTGCATACAATCCTGCGGTGCTCTCTTCTTATCACTGATAAAATTAGTAGTTATTCTTTTTCATAGCATTTTAAGACTAAGTCCTCCTTTAACCCTTTCAAAAATCTCTAGAAGTTAGAACTGGACCAAATTACCATTACATTCTGTCTGCTACTATTGTGTTTAAGTTATCACTGTCTTCTTCTTTTCTTTCAAATGTAGTTGAATTTGTAATGGTGAATAAAGCAGTGCTTCTTCAAAGTTTGAATCCTCATTTGCAACAAGTTCTGTGTATGACAATGAAAGCTAGCCAGTGAAGACAGCTGGCAGATAGAAAATCAGTCCATCTGGTGGTGGAGTATTATACAATAGATACTATGGAGCAATCAAAAGACCAATGAATGGTTTCTAGTGCAAATTTAGAACTCTCACTTGAGATAAAGTGACGACACTGAGATCGCTGTACTTTGGACATACAATGAAGTGACATAATTCATTGGAAAACCATCTTAGTTGGTAGAGAGAAGGACACGAGGAAAAGTAGAATACTACATTACAGATGAATTGATACAATAAAGGAAGCCACTGCCCTACGTTTGCAAGATCTTACCTAAGCTGTCAATGATGAACTCTTGGACTCACATTCATAGGGTTCCCATAAATCTAAGCTGACTTTAAACAGAAGACCTCAGTTGTGCAGCATTTTGTTGTGCTTAGTTCTTGACTTTTCTGAATTTGAGAAGGGAGACAAACTAGTGCTACAGAACCGCATCTAAATATTGTATCCCTGTTAAGTTTATGTTTTGTCTTGTATTTACTGAAGAATGGACTCTGGAAGCAAAGAGACTTTGAGAGCAGGAATGCAAGAATAGGATTACCATCATGAGTCTAAACTTCCTAAAATATATTTATGCTATAATGTGTGAGATGATAGTGGGAAAATACAATGATGAAAACTGCAATCCTTAGTTAATAAATGTACATTATGAATAGGCAGTTTGGGGGCTGGGCTGTGTATACCTTTAGCTGGATATCTAGGGATATAAATAATATTTGTACTGTAAAGAATGGGTTGGAAAACATATTTTTGAGTGTCAAGAAATCCTGATGAGATGAATACTGGACTGAAAACAATAATAAAATAATAGAACCATAGAATTGGAAGAGACCACAAGGGCCATCCAGTACAACCCCCTGCCATGCAGGAAAAGCAAAATTAAAGCACCCCTGACAGATGGCCACCCAGTCTCTGTTTAACCAGTTAAGCATACTCTTCTGCCCATGAAATTTTAGAGCGTTGATGGGAAAGTGAACAGCTTGTAAGTTCAGGAACAGTTTACCTGCACTTTGTCAGTCACAAACATGCTGTTAAAGAAATTATTTCAGTTTGTCAACATAATAATATGGATAGGAATATTTCTTGCTTCCAATAACTTTTGTAGATTTTTTATTCCCCATTAAAACATTGCAGAAAATAAATTTCTTGAACAGAAGGTGTAAATAAATGCTTATTTGTAAACAGAGTCTGAAAACTGTGATTTTGAAAACATTCTCACAGAGGCAAGAAAATTGATAGAATTAATCATTATTTTGAAAATTAGTGAAAAATTATATCCCCAACAACCACTAATTTGTTCAGCATTTAAACCATCTCTAGCAAACTGAAACAAAACAGGTCTCTCCCATCACTGGAAATGTCTGAAAAAAAGTATAATTCAAACCTTCATTTCTCTCCTGGTCATAAACAGAACTGCCATCGTTGAAAATAATCCAGTTGTGGTTGTTAGCAAATAAACTTCCTACAGCTATTCTGGCAATTTAAATGCCTTGGCAAATTTTAATTCAACAAACCCAAATTGGCTGGATAAACTGCAGAAAGCATTCCAGAATGCCTGAAAATCTTTTAGGATTCTGATTTGGTTAGGGATTCAAATGGATTAGACGTTCTCTAAAGAGCACTAAAATATCTAAACGCAAATATACTTAAATCAAAGGCAGATAGCATTAAATCAAAGGTAGATAAACACACTTGCAAACTAAGAGTGTCACTATAGCACAGACAAAATTAATCCATTACCCAGGCCAAAAATAATAAAAAATAAATGAATCCCCCCGCCACTACAAAAATATTCCTTGTGCCTCCAAATTTCTAGCATTTCTGTAATTTATTGTCAGCTTTTATGTGGATTAGTGTGTATATGCAGGATCCATCTGAAAGTGGAAAAAACCTGTGAATATCTTAAGCCCTCCCAAACATGTAAGCTGCAGATTCCTTTCCCACCAACAGTCCTGGCAACACAACAGCTCTGCTTCCCTCTGAGGGCCCTTCTACACTGCTCTATATCTCACAATCTGATCCCAAATTATCTGTTTATCCCAGATTATCTGGCAGTTGAGACCCATGTAATCCAGTTCAATACAGACAACCTGGGATCAGATTCTTTGATATAAGGACTCAAAGCTGTCACTGGATTGACACAAGGGATGGCATTACTTAATTACTTTTTTGAAACAGAGGTAATGACTGTTCCCCTTTGAAACAATTAGTTGCAGACAACTTAAGGGGCATAGTGAGATAAAGCCTCCCCCCTCAACCCATCCCTCCCAAAGAGTTGGGATCTGTGCGATAAATGAGAGTAGTGGTCCCACATAAGAATTCTCTTGCGGTTGCTGTTCAAGGACCTCATCACAAAGGGCAGATTTTGGTGGCATACACTGGTTCTGACCTACAGTACTTCACTGACAGAGCCCATGGGCTTCCATCAAATAATGGTGGGCTCCGTGGGTGAAGTAGGGCAGAGCTGGCACATGCAGCTGCCGTGGCAATATGGCAGGCTTCCCATGTGGCAATTTGAATCCATAGGATGAAGCCAAATAATTGACACTTCCCCCATGGGATTGCCTTCAACTGGAACTGGGAGATGTGGGTGTGGGGTGCTGGGTTCTCCACACACCCCAATGATGTACAATGTTTCTGACGGCTGTGTAACAAGATAGTAAGTCTTTTCTGAGTTATGGAAACTTTAATCACAGGATTTTCTTGGCAAGATTTGTTCAGGGAGGGTTTGCCTCTGAGGCTAAAAGAGTGTGACTTGTCCAAGGTTTCCCAATAGATTTTCATGGCCAAGCAGGCGGATTCAAATCCTGGTGTGTACAAGGAGGAGTGTACAAGGTGATAAACATTACGAAGGCATAGTTTAAGCTCAAACCAAGTTGACTCTAAGAATTCCATTCCACAAATTATTTTTCCCTTTCACACCTCCAGTTTCCCAGACTGCAACAAAAGCAGCTGAAAACATCAATTAGACACTTAGAAATAAGGTTTCAGCACTCAAAGAAAAGGAGCCAGCCAAATTATCAAAGGAATTTGAACAAGGCAAATAGAAGAGTTCTAGGTTTGAACAATTTTCAGCATTTCACTCTTTGCAGTGCTGGAAATGGGAGCACCGAAGGAAAATGTCATGGAGGGTGTAGAATTTCATTTGGAGGGACAATGTTAGGATTCTCCCTCAGAAATGCACATATTTTTATTCTCTGCAGTATATTTTATATGCATAGAATCATACATCATATTTAAAAATGCAAAAAGCTAAAATGCTTACTATTTCAAACATGCATAAACATATTTTAGCTGGGCGCAAGGAGGAGTGTACAAGGTGATAAACATTACGAAGTGTACAGAAATAAATGCATCCACAATGGAAAATACATAGATAATGTGCATATAGATTGGGCTGTAGAGTAGAATTTCTCTGTGGATTGCCTAATTTACTCAATGCTACAATATCAACCCCATATTGATGGGACTGGTAGCTGCTTTGAATTTCTTTTGTGGAGAGAAAAGGCAGGGTAATAATAAAAATAATAATAATAGTCATGATTTTATTTACACTCATCTGACCAATTATGCCCTTTCTATGCATTTCCTAGATCTTCTGAAGCAATCCTGTGGTATGTTTCTGGTGGAGGTTAACCATACAGCCATGCTGGAGGATCTAATGATGTCTAGAGATATGTCCTCTTTAGACATTTCTAGATCTTCCAGTGTGGTTCTTACTATATATCAGTATATGGAATCATAGAATAGAGTTGGAAGAGACCAGTACAGTGCCCTGCCAAGCAGCAACACACAATCAAAGCATCCCTTAGAAAATGGAATAATCTCAGTCCATCTCCACTATTAGTCAGATGAGTCAGGCAATAGTATAAGGCAGTCTTCTCAATTTGATGGTTGGACTATAATTTTCATAATCCCTGTCCATTGGCCATGTTGGTTGAAACCTAACAGGAGTGTATTCCATAAATCTGGAGAGCACCAGGTTAAGAAAGATGTAGAGCCTGGAGAGTGAAGTAGGCAAGAGGGTTCAGTTCTAAATGCAAAATATTATGATCTCTGTTGACTTGTACTCATGCATAAATTTATCCCTTTGACATCACAGAATGACTGGACAGAAGTTAAGAGCAGTGCCAAATGGAAACTCAGCATGTATGTTTCCCTTCACCGGGAATCTTCTGATTCAGGGATCATCAAAACATATTTTATTATGAAGGTCATCTCTTATTTATGAAGGTCATATCTTCAGCTGATATAATTCTACTGCTTTTTCGGAGGGCTAAAGGAGTCGTGCCAGTTTACAGTGGCTGTGAAACTGTCATATATAAAGATATATGAATGCATACAATTTTGATCTCAATAAATTCAATATTAAGAGTCTGTGGGCTAAAGGAAGGTGAATGGAGTAGCTAGCTACCTATTGCCCTGTAGGTGGTGCTGTTGTTATTCAAGAGGGACATAGAGCTCAGCACTGCCGCAAAGTTTATTCTGTGTTGCAACTTTTATTGTTGCTTAACTGATCAATTTTGTTGGTATTGTTAGATTATTTTAGTGTTCTGTTATGCTTTTTGATATATGGCCAGTTGTCTCAATATCCACATCTAATTCTGAAACATGTTTCTGGATGACAATGTGTTTTACCGTCCCCTCGGTAATTTGCTACATTGTTAGAATGCCAACTTCTTGATATTCAAAGCTTTCTAAATAATGTAAACCACCTTTTGAAGACAATGTTTTGCCTATCTTTAGACATACAGTTGGCCCTCCATATTCATAGACTCTGTGAACCTTCCACAGTCTGAAAATATCCCCCCTACAAAAAAATCCAAAAAATAAAACTTGATTTTGCTATTTTATATAAGGGACACCATTTTTTCTATGCCATTGCATATAATGGAACTTGAGATTTTCAGATTATTTGGAGGGGAGAGTTGCAAATTTCAGTGCATACCAAGGTCCTACTGTATATAGATTATTTAAAGATGTCTTTTTCAAGCAAAGATTTAGCTAAAAGCTCAGGAGGACTTTAAATGATTAATAAAGAATAAAAGTCTTTGTTCTTGCTTTAAATCAATAGACTCAAATCATATACTAGAAAGTGAGTAATATTTTACTAGTATCTATTAACTTTTAAAAGTGTTACAATGGATCACTTGAAAGGCTAATCAGTTGATATGGCTGCTTGCTGAGGATGAGAAAACAATTACATGGACTTATCAGTCTTCATAGCATTTTCACAGCTCTTGGGCTTTGTTGCAAGAAAATGTGCAGTCTCAT
Source organism: Anolis apletophallus (assembly GCA_030556195.1). Lineage (NCBI taxonomy): Eukaryota > Metazoa > Chordata > Lepidosauria > Squamata > Anolidae > Anolis > Anolis apletophallus. The sequence continues at coordinate 166,797,306 of JARBWK010000002.1, read as the reverse complement.
ATAATCATAGAGTAATAGAGTTGGAAGAGACCACATGGGCCATCCAATTCAGCTCTCTGCCATGCAGAAAAAGCACAATCAAAGCACCCCCCACAGATGGGTGCACTGACTAACTAGTGTTCAAAGCTCCCCAGCACCCCAATTCCCCCAGAAAAGTAAGGAAATCAGTATTTTGTGCTCTCTATTTCCTGGTTCATCATCATGCAACTGAGACCAGTAGCTTCAGAGGACAGAAGGACACTTGGTTCTTTCAAGCCGCTTTGCTTAATCACATGGCAGCAAACGAGGAAAGAGAGGACTGGCAGAACAAATGTTTATTTTGTGTCTTTTGGGGAGAGGGAATGGGGCATTGGTGTAGGTTTCAATGCTGCACTACTCCCAACTGTGCTGAAGCTAGCATGAAAAAATGATATTTTTCATGCTGATTCCAACTGCATTGTGTGTATGTGTAGAAAGGCCTCGAGAGTCTACTGTATTACATGTTTTGCACAAAAATGCTGTCTCTTTTTTTTGTTAAGCTATGTTACGAGGGCGGGTCAATAAGTCCGTGACTTTTTGAATTTCCCGCCTCTTAACTGAAAGGGCAACACTGCTCCTGTCAACAGGCATCTGTCAGTTGACTCCTGTCAAAATTTGAACAAGCTGCGTCAATAATTTGTGTTTGACAGCCATTGATAGCAGACTGCTGCACGATTTGAGGAAAAAATGGAAAAAAGTGAATTTTGTGTGCTCATTAAGCATTATTTTTTGCGGAAAAAACCCATCACTCAAACCAAGGTTAGGCTTGATAAATACTATGGGGACTCTGCACCATCAATTTCAATGGTAAAAAAGTGGTTTACTGAATTTTGTTGTGGCCGTACAAGCACGGAAGATGCCGAACGTTCTGGACGCCCAGTTGAGGTCTCTATACCCAAAACAATTGAAAAAATTCATGATATGATGTTGGCCGATCAGAGATTGAAAGTGCGAGAGATTGTGGAAGCCATAGGCATCTCACAGGGCTCAGTGTTTTCATTTTTAAATGATCACTTGGGTATGAGAAAGCTTTCCGCAAGATGGGTGCTGCGTTTGCTCACAATCGACCACAGTGCAAGGGTGCACACATGTGCAGTTTCCATGGCAACAATTCATGAATTGGGATACAAATTGCTTCCTCATCCATCCTATTCTCCGGATTTATCCCCGAGTGACTATTTCTTGTTTCCAAACCTGAAGAAATGGCTCAGCGGAAAGAGATTTGACTCCAACAATGAAATCATCTCACAAGCCAATACCTATTTTGATGACCTCTACAAATCTTTTTTTTAAGGGATTAAAAAATTGGAGAAACCTTGGACAAAGTGTATATTGGACAAAGGAGACTATGCTGAAAAATAAAATGATTTTTTTATCCAAAAACCTGTGTTTCATTCAAAAAGTCACGGATTTATTGACCCGCCCTCGTACTTTAAATAAAGCATGCTTTAAAAAACAAAAAGAGTGGAAAATTGTTATCTGTGGGATTTAATTGAAGTAGCAATCCTTAAGGGCAAGAAGAGTGAAAGAGAAAGAGGCCTCTTCTTGACAGTACTAAAAAAGTGGCAGTGGTTTTTGAGCCCTCTTCCTCCTATTCACTCACCCACATCCCAGGTCTTCCTTTTACTGTTTTCTACTTTTGCTTAAAAATATAAAGAATTGTGTTAGCTGTGCTCTAAGGCACATATATGTCTACCTCCATCTCTCTATCGGGGGTATTTTGCCTGTGAGATGTAATTGGAAATTCCAACCCAGCACTTCTGGGAACTTTTGACTCATTAAAGTCCTGTTTATTTCACTGCATCTAAGCATGAGTGAGTTTGGATTCAGTCAAGTGTTTTGTTTCTACATGTTTTAAGTCCCAGAAATCAATGTAAAACAACAAAAACAACAATATGGTTCCAAAATTACTTTTTAGATTTTCAGATGAAATTGCAACTAAGGCCAAAATGTGTTCCTTCTTCCTTACATGGGATTTTACAACTTTATTACTGAGAATGTTACAATCCTCATTATGAAATGAGAACTGTCAGTTTTAAGAACATTTGAAGAACAAAAGTAACGAAACAGGAGATTTCTGTTTCTTCCAGGAGCAACAGAAAATGCAACATATTGCTAATTATGAAGAATTAACCTTTCCAATATTCATAGACATCATCTAACATATTCATCTCATTCTTTAGCTTTAATATCTCATTTTATTGTAATACAATATTCTCATAATTTTATAAGCATTTTTCTTTTTAAATTGTTTAGTTGTCTTCAATAGGTTTTTAATATATTTGTTGAAAATATTTGTTGGAAAATGACATTTAAATTTATATATTCATTGCTGTTTCTTCAGCACCCTTGTCTGAAAAGTGTGCCATCTTAAACTTAAAATGGTCACACCTTTATTTATTTATTTATTTCTATCCGGCTTTTCTCCCAGATCAGAACTGTGGTGCACAATAGGCATGATAACAAATCGAAAAATGGCGATTCTAAAATCAAATGGGGGGGGATTTTTTTTGATTAGTATATCAAAGACTTACAAAAAAAATCCCAAAATTTTCGGAAATGTAACTTAAGTACTAACGAAATTCGTTAGAAATTCGTATGCCAGAGCATGCGCTTTCAGATGGTTTTTGTTTACAACTCCCAGAAATCCTAACAGCTGGTAAATTGGCTGGGATTTCTGGGAGTTGTAGGCCAAAACTTGAATAAACCACACTGAATTCTAGATGGGACTCTCCAAATAGAAGGAGGGAGGGAAGGAGGGAGGAGGGAGGGGGGGTTTCTATTCTTGGAAGCAGCAAAAGAAAAGGAGGAGGAGCCCCTCGCTCCTCGCTGCCTCTCTCACCCCGATCCTGAGGGAGCGAGGGCCCAAGTTTGCCCAGGCTGAGAGGAAAAGGAAGAGGCCTGAGGCTGTGAGGAATGGTGGGAGTTGAAGTCCAAAACACACGTACCTGGAGGGCTGAAGCTGGTCCCTGCGATGGGGCAAGGCAGAGCAACGGGGAAGAGAAGCGTCTGAGAGAGCGCCGGGAGAGAGGAGAAGCGCGCGTGTGTGTGTGTGTGTGTGAAGCAGGCCCCTGCAATGGGGCATGCATGGCAGCAGAGCAACGGGGAAGAGAAGGAGGGGGGGAAGCCTGGAGAGAGAGGAGAAGCGTGCGCGCGCGTGTGTGTGAATCAGGCCCCTGCGATGGGGCATGCATGGCAGCAGAGCAACGGGAAGAGACGGAGCGGGGGAAGACTGGAGCGAGGAGAAGCGTGCGCGTGTGTGTGTGTGTGAATCACTTTCCAGAATGCATTGCCTCTACCTAGCAGCAGCGTCACTTCCAGTTCCCCATAGAAATGCGGGAAAAAGAAGAAGCTGAATGAAGGCGGGAAGGAAATGAGCGGGAGAAGACAGGGAGAAGTGAGTAGTACAATAATTAATTAATTAATAATTAAGAATTTCTAACGATCCTAACGCAAATTGTTGGCCTCACGGACCGTAAAAGGAAGTCTACTTCCTGGTTCGGGCAGCGATCCGTAAAACAACAAAAGTCCCATTAATTACGGATTTCTAACGAATCAATTAGATTTCCGTTTCAATTTTAGCATGCCTAGTGCACAACATGTAAAAAGCAAAAAAAACCCAAAAACAAAACAAAAAACATACAATAAAAAACAGGAGCATCATAGACATAATCCTATACATAAAAATAATAAAACCCCACATAAACGTGATTGACATCTAAACACAGAAACACAATTAAACAATGAATAGATTAAAATAGATTTAAAACCCCATCAAGTATCAGTTCATGTAGGCCATAGTCAGGTTCACTGCCAGAGGTCTATTTCAACCCACACATTGCACATTATCCACTTGGCATTTATTCTCCTTCAAGGAAGGCCATGGGAAAGTTTTTACTTGGTTCCTGAATAATAGCATGGAGGGAGCCATTCTAACTTCTTTAGGAAGCGAGTTCCAGAGTCGTGGGGTGACCACCAAAAAGGCCCTCTCTCTCGTTCCCACCAATCGCACTTGGGATAAGAACATAGGAACATAAGAAGAGTCATGCTGAATCGGGCCTCAGCCCATCTAGTCCAGCATTCTGTGTCACACAGTGGCCCACTAGTTGTACACAGGGATCTCTAGCAGAAAGGAGGGCAAAAACCTTCACCTGCTCCCGACCCCCACAACCAGTACCCGGGAAAATCCTGCCTGCCTCCATCAACACAGAGGTGGCACTTGGATGTCCATTTCCGTAACTACTGATTCCCTTGGTATCCATGAATCTGTCTAATCCTGCCTTGAAGCTGTCCAGGCTGACAGCTGTCACGACCTCCTCTGGAAGTGAGTTCCATAACCCAATGACCCTCTGGGTGAAAAAATATTTCCCTTTATTAGTCCTAACTTTCCTACCTTGGAGCTTCAGGGAGTGCCCCCTAGTCCTAGTGTTGTGTGACAGAGAAAATATTTTTTCTTTGTTCACCTTTTCTATCCCATGCATGATTTTATACACTTCGATCAAGTCACCTCTTAGACGCCGTCTTTCAAGGCTGAAAAGACCAAGGCGTTGCAACCTGATTTCATAAGGGAGCTGCTCCATCCCTTGGATCATTTTTGTTGCCCTTCTTTGTACCTTTTCCAGTTCCATTATATCCTTCTTGAGGTGCGGTGACCAGAATTGTACACAGTACTCCAGATGTGGCCTCACCATAGATTTGTAGAGAGGCAATACAACATTTGCCGAACTATTTTCAATTCCCTTCCTGATCATGCCAAGCATAGAATTTGCTTTTTTCACTGCTGCGGCGCACTGGGTTGACATCTTCATTGAGCTGTCCACCAAAACCCCAAGATCCCTTTCCTGGTTTGTCTCAGAAAGCTTTGATCCCATCAGTTGATAAGTGTAGTTGGGGTTCTTTGCCCCGATGTGCATGACTTTACACTTGTTTAGGTTAAAATGCATTTGCCACTTTGTTGCCCATTCACTCAATTTCGAGAGATCTTTCTGGAGCTCTTTACAGTCAGTTTCATTTTAACTACCCTGAACAGTTTAGTGTCATCTGCAAACTTTGCTACCTCACAATTTACTTCTACATCCAGATCATTTATGAATAAATTAAAAAGTAACGGTCCTAAAACTGAACCTTGGGGTACGCCACTTCTCACCTCTTTACATCCAGAGAAGTGTCCCTTTATTACCACCCTTTGTTTCCTACAGTTTAGCCAGGTTCCGATTCAGGACAAGACCTGTCCCCTGATTCCATGGCTGAAGAGCTTATTTAGGAGCCTTTGGTGAGGGACTTTGTCAAAAGCCTTTTGAAAGTCAAGGTAAACAATATCGACTGGGTCCCCTTTATCTATGTGTTTATTTACACCCTCCAAGAATTCTATCAAGTTAGTAAGACATGATTTGCCTTTGCAGAAACCATGTTGATTTTCCTTCAGCAATGCCTGTTCTTTTATGTGCTTAGTAATTTTTTTTCTTTAATAATGGTTTCCATCACTTTGCCTGGAACTGAGGTTAGACTAACTGGCCTATAATTTCCTGGATCACCCCTGGATCCTTTCTTGAAGATCGGAGTTACATTTGCCTCCCTCCAGTCCTCAGGTACAGTGCCTGATCTTAGAGAAAGGTTATATATTTTGGCTAGAATTTCAGCAATTTCACACTTGAGTTCCTTAAGAACTCTGGGGTGGATGCCATCTGGCCCTGGTGATTTGTTGACATTTAGTTTAGTAAGGCATGTGAGAACATCTTCCTTGTTTATCTCTATCTGTTTAATTCATTTAATTTCCTCCCTGAAAAAACTGACTCAGCTGCAGGCATATGTTGTCTGTCCTCCTGTGTGAAAACGGAGGCAAAGAAGTCATCTAGCCGCTCAACAATCTCCTTGTCTTCACTTATTGTCCCTTTCTTACCATTTTCGTCAAGTGATGGTGAGACTGAGAGTAAGACCTCTTCTGATGACCTCAGGGCTTGTGTGGGTTCACCTTCAAAGTTTTCCTTGCTTTACCCTAAAACTGGATTTTGTAGTATTAAATTAATTCATACACTCACGCTGCACTCCCTTACCCTTCCTCACATACCACACTATATTTTAACAGATCCATCATATGAATTTATATCTCTACAGTTGCCAGGATAACTATACTGACAATGAAAAATGTGTACAGTGGGCTCTTGGTTGAATCCGTGGATGCAGGATATGTATGTGGATACAAAGGGCCAACTGTATATGAACATACTTGAGGCTTTGCATTAAAGTGAACCACTTGCAAAACAGTCAACAGGTGAAAGAAATAAAATGAACATGATTTGCACCTTGTTTTGATGCTTAATTGCTCTATTAGACAACAAATCAAAACAATTTGGTTTGAAAATGCTGTGCTTTAAAGAATATCACAATTCAGTATCCACAGCAAATAGTTGGTCCTTGTGAGTCCACAACATGGATAGAATTTCCCTATACATTGCTTATACAATGTTTGTTTCCCACCCCTACTCTAAACTACTGAAATGAGAAGAAAAATGTTGAAAATTGCTAGCAAAAGCGAATGATGTGCAGGGCTTTTACACACCAGCTGGTTGTGTCATCATAGCGTTATTTAAACAAATGGAAACATGCCAGTATGAAGACAATCACCGTCTCACCTTATTTTCAATAGCTCTGTGGTTTCCACAGTCTGTCAGTGCTGCTTCACTTGACCTTGCCTCCCTGCTCATGTCCACCATACATAGCACATGAGTGCTGATTATTTCCCCCCTTTTCTTATGCTACCATTCTTCAATTGTGCAATTGCTCAATTTTGACACTTCTTGCAAATGGAGGTTACTGATATAATCATGTAATTGCAACTCACCATGGTCGCACAATTACACATTTACAGCAAAAAACATTTAAAAATAAATAACAGAATAAAAAGTAATATTGTTCCTGTACACCAGTGGTTCTCAACCTGTGGGTCCCCAGGTGTTTTGGCTTACAACTCGCAGAAATTCCAGCCAGTTTACCAGCTGTTAGGATTTCTGGGAGTTGAAGACCAAAACACCTGGGGACACACAGGTTGGGAACCACTGCCATACACAGTGATGTTCCTTGGTCTGGAAACTGAAAGTGGAGCAGCTCCACCCTGTTTGGACAAAGCAAAAAAGAGACAAGGAGCCCAGCATCTGCTCACATCACATGACAGCATTTTTTTTCTTCTGCAGCAGAAGAAAACAATCACACCACGCACTATAGTTGAACAGCAGTGATATTAGTGCCATTAACAGATTTTTCCCATTCATGAAAACATGAAAAAGTGATGGAAATGCAATGCATCAATAGGAGAGACATAAAATCATGGGATAAGTCTTGGCCAAAGACATTATTACCCTGCTGTAAATGTGATTTACTACCCCGGTATGATAAAAGCCCTGTGTCATCTCCTTTTTCTGCTCACATTCATTTCTAAAATTATTTCTAATGGAGGAATAGCACACTTTGTATTCATTCTGTAGTATTATTTGTAGATTAAATGTATTTCCAAACAAATTTGATAAACGTACTTACAATAAAAAATATGCATAAAATGGTAAGCACTAATGAACTATTTCCTGCTTCTTGGCAGGGATTGGACTGGATGGCCCATGAGGTCGCTCTCAACTCTATGATTTTATGGTTCCCTTCTATTTATTTCTTTGAAAAGCTGTATCTTTTCCTCCTCTGAGAAAGCTTTGAGTAACCCCAAGGATGTGAAAGATCAACGCACAGTATGTGGTAGCTAGCTACTAGATGCTGGGTAGAATACCATGGTATTCATTTTTCACTCCATTCTGTAGGATAAGATGGCAATCCTGCATTTTATTTAAATGTAAAGTTGCATTTAGTCACCCAGTGCATTTTGAGATGGTGTTTCTCACTGAAAATATTAAGAGAACTGCACTGAATGTAGCTATTTTCTGTGACATGAAAATACAGGAATGCAATAAGCCCACCCCCACCCCTACTCAGAAAAGTATGGTACTTTCAGAAAACAAATTATAGCATACGCTTCAAGATATTTAAAGATGCTGCTGCTGACATTGAAATGCAGGTAACATCTGTGAAGGAAGAATGCAGCGTAAGGAAAATCTTGTATAAACTTTGATTATAAAACTTTGGCAAAGTTGTCCATCTGCTAATGCAATAACAGTGGGGGATTTGAATGGGAAGGATCTGAATTATGGTGGAATTAATCTATAGTCCATAGATATGAAGAAAATCATGTAAAGCAGAGGTGGGAAACATGTTGTTCTCTGTACTATTGGATTGTAACTCCCAGCTGCCTTAGCCAGCATAGCCCATGAGCAAGGTTACTGGCAGTTCAATAATGCCTGGAGGTCTAGATCAGGGGTGCTCACACTTTTTCAGCATGCAAGCTACTCTTAAAGCAATCAAGTCCAAAAGCTCTACCTGTCCCTGCCGCCATGCGCTCCTGCCACCGCACATGCTCCTGCTGCTGTTTTCTGCCCACACAGCATTACTTCTGCCTGCGGGGCATTGCAGGAAGGAGAAAGCACGAGGTGGGGCATTCAGAGGGAGTGCTCCGCCCTGCCTATCTCGCCGGCAGCGGAGGCTGCACAGCTGCTTCTGGACGAGAGAGAGGCAGGGCGCTCCCTCCAGAGGCCCTGCCTCGTGCTTCCTTCTTCCTGCAATACCCCGCAGGTCAAAGAAGCACCGCGAGAGCGGAAGCCAGCAGCAGGAACGCGCGCATGGCAGGAGTGCCCCATCCAGCTGGTGAGGCCCAAAGATCACCTGGAAGAGGGCCGAAGATCTACTAGTAGCTCGCGAGCTACTTAATGAGCACCCCTGGTCTAGATGATTCCCATCTCAAATATAATAGAAGATGTTGTCCAGCAAAACACAGACTTCTTTTGTATGTGGAGAAAGGGGAGAACAAACAGTGTACAGTGAGCAAAATAACCCATATGATGATGTCGTAAGACAACATCCAGTGTCAGTTTGCAGATATCACATTTCAAATCTATTACTAGCATGTTCTTTGGAGCAAGATTTTTTCAGTGGGGGTTTCAAGTGCCTTCCTCTGAGACTGGGAGTATATGATTTGGTCAAAGTCACTTGCAGGGCCAAGCATGGATTCAAATCCTAATCTTTCAGGTCCTAGTCCAACACTGAAATCATCGCCATATTCACCCCTGATTCACAACAGAACATAGTAAATTTGGCAGGTCCTGGTATTGCGCATGGGAATCTGTTGCCCTGTGCTCCACCTTGCCACTCACCCCATCCCATGGGGGGAAGTATTGCCACCTGGCTCCCCCCTCCCCCGTTGTTTTTATGCAACAAGGTAAACCTCAGATGTTGCCGCCATTGCCTCCTGCAACACTTGGACTTCAATTGAGGCTCAAAGCCCTGCTATAAGTTGTCTGATGGGAGCTGACAGGCTTCATGCCTCAACTGAAATCCAAGTGTCCTAGGATAGGCAATTTTTTCCATTTGATGAGGCCTTTACATCATACTGGCTCATTGTTCATTCAACCTCTATAATATTGACCTTGTTGGCATTTTCCAGATTTCAATATAATGTATGCGCAACTTTTCCAACTTTGTTTCTCCCTCTCCCTTCCAATGATAAACTAGTGAGATCCAAAAGTTTAGATTTCTGAATATTAACTCAGTTTTAGGACTGAGTTTTGGTGATGATTAGGCTCCAAATTAGACCCAGCCAAAGTTTATGTTAAACTGGATCTTGAACCAAATCTTATGGTTAGTGTACAAACTTAATAAAAAGTTGGTTTTTTAAAAAAAAAAATGTATACAAATCTTTTTCTGATCATGTATAATTTACAACACTAAGAGAAACCACACAACCAAATAATTTGGAGTGGTTCTTGGTTTTTTTTTCTGATTTTCTTCTCCATTTTAAATGCACATGAGAAGTGCATCGTATTCAACTAGTCTACTGGGTATTTTTAGATCATTCAGAAGAGTCCGGCTACAGAAAAAAATTGTCTGTGTTTTTGTAATTTCAGATAGACCTTTAGTAGGTTCAAAGGATTTGTTGTCTGTTGTTGTATGATTGAAGTTATCAAGAGGCCAATGAAATGATTTGGAGTAGGCTCTTCATGTCTCTTTTCATCTTGATTATAATAAGTAAAAAATTCTTAACATCAAAAGTTGCTTGGGAAAGAGCTGGAGGGTACTAAAGGTGTGTGTGAACATCACTTCTGAGCCTCTTTCCCCATATTTTTGTGTTAATACTAATTTTAAGGCTTTTAAAAAGAGCATAATATCCATGCAGACTGTATATATTGATTTTTCTTAAGTTGTTTGATTTTATACCACTAAGTAAGTTTTACACTTTTAGTACATACACTTTGTTAGTCTACCAACTTTTGATGCTTTGGTCTTGAGTCTTAAAATAAAGCTTGGCAACAATATATGTAATTACTTGGACATCCAAGTGCCACCTCTGTGTTGATGGAGGCAGGCAGGATTTTCCCCGGGTACTGGTTGTGGGGGGTCGGGAGCAGGTGAGGGTTTTGCCCTCCTTTCTGCTAGAGATCCCTGTGTACAACTAGTGGGCCACTGTGTGACACAGAATGCTGGACTAGATGGGCTGAGGCCCGATTCAGCATGGCTCTTCTTATGTTCTTATGTTCTTACTTCAGTTGCCACAGTTCAACTCTACTAAATAATCTCAATTGCACCATTGACATAAATATCAGTTTTTACAATCACTAAACATATTTAAGGGAATGGTGCTGAACTTTATTTAAAGACTCATTTTGTTTTTATGCGTGAAACTAATCATTGCCTTTGGTTGAATACTTTTTGAGACAAACCTTTGCTACTCTGAAGCTTAGAATGCTAATTTCACGACCAGTCTGTCATCTGAAATGTACTACTAGAAATATGCTGCACTTTAAAACTGAGATAGTGATTTGGAAGATGTCTTTCTTGTTTGTTCTGATTATTGTTGCTGTTCTGAGCTCTGCCAAAAATATGAAAAGTTCATTACACATAAAATAGCTAATTATCATTTTAACTTTCCCTGAATCCTTTATGAACTATTAAGTTACATAACCTTATGTATACCAAGCTACATAGCAGAGACTTTAAGAGACCCCTTTACTGCATTCTGAAGATGCATAATGGGGCAGCAGGAAGAGTGCCTGTGGTGTTTTGATGCCTAATATGCATCAGGGCTGCTGCAATGCATTTTCATCAATACCATATTTATTCAAATATAATGTACCATAAAATGTAACATGCACATCAATTTTGAAGGTGTGCATTACAAAAATGGGATTTGTGGGTGAATGTAATGTGGGGCGGTAATGACCAAGAAAAGTGAAACCATGCCTCTCCATCAGACCTGGAAGGAAGCCAGTAGTGGCCATAAAAAGGCTGATGGGAAGCTGTGTCTCTCCACCTGGTCTTCCTGCATACCTTTTTGTGGCCACCGTCAACTTTCCACCAGCCTTTTCACGGCTGCTGATGCTTCTCCCTCCTCTGTCCCCAGCTGGGATCTCTTGGCCTACAGCACAGGCGGGCTTAGGTGTGTGATTCTAATGCAACATCAAATCTAATGCACACTGCAATTTTAGCAATGTCATTTAGCCAAAAAAAGGTGACTGTTTTAATGTTTTGGTCGATGTACTGTAAACCGTCCTGAGCCAAATTGGAAGGATGGTATACAAATCGAAACAATAAATAAATAAATAAATATTCAAAGACATCTTCATCAGTGGCAATTAATTTTGTCTCAGACTTTCTCTTATTCAGGGAGTGCTCAAATTATTTTTTTTAACAAAGTAGAATTAATGAGGGGGTTCAAAAGTGGTGCAAACACCCCCCCCCCCCAGTGTGAAGAACTGAACATCCATGGATATTGGTATTTATGGTGTGTGTATGTGTATTCAGGAAACAAACTCCAGTGAATAATGAGGGTCTACTGTACTCATATCTTAACAACATCAAATAATTTAAAAATATGAATATTGACAGTATTATTTTATTTGGATAGAGGCTGCACATCAGGGGCAACAATTTCCCAAGAAAATTTAATGGGGGACAGGGGTTACAGTTTGTGATTTTCTAAGAAAGGGGGGGAGGGAGGAAGGGAGGAAGGAAGAAAATAAATTAGTTATTTACTATCTAGTAAGTAAGGTGATTTATTTTCTTCTTTTTCTCTCCTTTCCTCCATCTTTCCTTGGCAGCTCATACACACCATCTATACCACTGGTGGAAAAATGAGGTCTTTGGGATGGATACACTCCATTTGTGGTACTTTTGTAGCCCTGAATACACCCTTGAGCCCCCCATACCTATTGTATAGAGAGAATAACATCTTCATATTTTTGCTTTTTGACCATATAGTTGACCTATGACCTCATCACACAATGTAATTTCAGTTTCCTAGGATGCTTCTGCCCCAATTGAGCCATGAGTCCCTCACCACCCATCACATAATGTAGCCTCACTTCCAGTTAAGCTCTATGGCTCAGCTTGGGAGGCAGCATCCTACAACACTGTGCTGCCAACACAGGAGCCTACCTATGTTCCATCAGGAACAACAGGGCTACTATAGGGGGAAGCCATTGGCGATACTTCCCCATGTGTGATTGAGAAGTATCAGGTGTTGGTGAGGCGAGGTGCCAGGATTGCTCCACCATCACCCGATTCCCCACGGTGGCTGGCAAATTGATCTGGAGGACCTCATCAATGTGATGAGTTCTTTAATTAAGAAACGTGGGTGAGAAAACTCCAGCGTATCCACTGATATTGATCAAAGAAAGTCAAAGTCATCTTAAAGCAAAACAAGGACAACAGCAACTTCACCAGGAAATTCATTGAAGGCTGCTTTGCATTGTGGGGACAGCCAGTGGCCTATTTGGGATGAATCTGATTTTCCCCAGTATAGGGAAGCCTTAAGAAAATTGGGGAAATAGACACAAGGAACCAATAATTTATTTTAGCCCACTAGCCAATTTCTTATTTTCAGTTTAATCTCACAGAATGATATCTCACAGATATCATTTCATGCTTTCCCTTTGTTGTTGCTTTGCTTCTCTCCCAGTAATCAGTGCAACAAATATTTGTTTATTTATTTACAGTATTTATATTTCACCCTTCTCGCCCTGAAGGGGACTCAGGGCAGATCACAGAACACATGCCTGGCAAATATTCAATCCCGTTAAACAGACAGGACAGACAACAGATAGCTGGGAGAGCTTTTGCACAGTGAAAACTTGTGCGTCAGGTGCGCCCGTACCTTGGGAAGTCTGATCTGGCCATGGTGGTCCATGCTCTGGTTACATCACGAATAGATTACTTCAACATGCTCTATGTGGGGTTGCCTTTGAAGACTGTTCAATTAGTCCAACGGGCGGCAGCTGGATTGCTAACTGGAGCATCGTACAGGGAGCATGCCACCCCCCTGTTACGTCAACTCCACTGGCTGCCGGTCCATATCCGAGCACAATTCAAAGTGCTGGTCTTGGCCTATAAAGCCCTATATGACTCCAGCCCAGCTTACTTGTCAGAACGTACAGTATCTCCCTCTACATTCCGCCTCGTAGCTTAAGATCTGTCGGGGAGGCTTTGCTCTCGGTCCCACCAGCTTCGCAAACACAGCTAGTGGGGACGAGGGACAAGGCCTTCTTGGTGGTGCCCCCCGCCTATGGAACTCGCTCCCTAGTGAAATCAGATTGGCACCCTCCCTCCTTTCTTTCAGAAAGAAACTAAAGACGTGTCTGTGTAACCAGGCATTTATTTGGTCAATGAATATAATGGTACTGAACACTGCAACTGACCTTGTGATTGTTGAAATGGAAAGGGCTTTTTGGATTGTGCAGATAATGTTGTTTAACTAATGTTGTTTCTAATTGTGATATGTGTATGTTTTTATCTGTTATTATACTGTATTTTACTACGGCATCGAATTGCTGCCATGTTAGCCGCTCTTAGTCCCCCTGCGGGGGTGAGAAGAGGGGGGTAGAAATAACATAAATAAATAAATAAATAAAAGTATATGTTGGTATTTTCCCCAACTTCAGTGTCCTTGAGATCATGCTTGATTCCAGCCACAGGGGTCTGCTGTTGCTCCATTGATCACCAACTTCCACCTTTCTTTGATCACCGGCATTTTCTGGTATTTCCTTTTATGGTACAGTAAAATACCTCTCTCTTAAATGGTTCCTAATTTCTCTATTCACAGTTCACAGCTGTTTTCAAATTACTTAGGTGGACAGTAAGCTGGACTAAAGGTTAGGTGCTCACCCGGGCTTTGAACTGCCAACTTTTCAATTGGTGTGATCTATTGCTACTGGTGATTAACCAGATGTGCTAAAGTCCTATTTAAGGTAAAATAATTAAACTATAAAGTTTTAAGAATAGCAGGAGCCATTCTAATTGAAAATACTGCAACAAAAATGTCAAGATCAGGTATTCCTAGTATTAATCATTAGCCATCCACAAAGAAACATATAGCCCAACCCCATAAATATTTACTGAAGTAAGTCTTACTGAGTTCAGCCTGGACAATTTAAACCCTTTGAGCCGAAGTCTCTGTCATCACTATCATAGAATATCTCACCAAAATCTTAGGGATTTCAAAATGCTTACATCCCCTTGGTTTCAACAAGATGGTTACGTGCGTCCTTCAAACTGTTTCATTCAAGTCCAAGGAAATTCAAAGAGATAATCTTTTTCTGGATCATGCCCAGGATTTTTTTATTCATTTGGATTTGCTATTCACAAGGAAGAGATAAGAAGTCATTTTAACTAAATCTTGCATCTCTTCTTTCAGTTGTTTGAAGCATACAAAGGAAATTCTTATTGAACAGGCTTGAGGGATTTGCAATGGGAAACTGATCAAAAGGGGACGGAAAGCAGTCATTACTGGAAGTCTAAAGCACATTCCAAATTGCACTAATTGCTATGCTTGCTTACATCCTTGGCAGCAATATTAAGAACTGGCAGGGAGCACTATCTTTCCACCTATAGAAAAAGTTCCATTAAAGTTAAAGAGGGTTAAGGAGAAATCTCCAAAGCACATTCTCTTTCTCAAACAGCCAATACATATTCCTGACACTATCATTCCCGCAACCTGCCAGTTCTTTTAAATGTTGTCCTTAGAAAAAGAAAAAAGTTTGCAGACCTATAGGGTTCTTTAACACTACTTAAAAGCAGGCTGGAGAAAAATGAAGATGTGATGGGCTGAGTCTGAAACAGACCTATATATCAAGTCAGAATAAAAGGACTTTGGCTTCTATGTATTTGAAAGGGGAGTCCTCCTGCAGTGTTCAGTACAAAGGTTAGCATTAAATAGCATACTTGAAATGCATCAATTTCTGTAAAAAGGATTAAACTTGCAAGCTTTGCCAAATGGGAATTGGAACTTAGGACATTTATATATTTTTTCCTTCTCCCTTTTCTAAATTTAGAATTGGAAAGTATTTCATTTTGTAAAGCTAGAATTAATCATTCTGGATACAATGTTTATCACAATGTGATTCTGATCCGGGGATGTCATCACACATCACTGGAAGAATCTTTTATATTTTCCCTCTTTGTTGGAACATTTGCAACTCTCAAAACAGAAATATGCCAATACTGTGAAAAGATGTTTTGCTTCTGTCCTTTTTAGCTGCCTTATGTAAAAGTAATCTGTCTCCAGGACAGCAGATACAGAATACAGAAGATGGAGGATCCCAAGTGATGATGTTAGGTGTTGAGGACATGAGGTAATTATGTGTTATGTTTACGAATCCAGAGGTTCTCTTCCATTTCTTCCTAATGCTCTTAAATGTTCTATTCCAGGCATTGACAAAGGAAATAAGCGGTGATGTTCTGAAGTTAAAAGATCCAACCAATAGTTAAGATTACATGTTCAAATCTGTAGATCTGGATTCTGAAATGTGTGTATAGGTTCATTTTTTGTTCCTATAGGACCTCTTCACACGTGCTGCCAGAATCGCCGATTATTGCTGTGGATCATGGCAATCCTGGAGGCATCCACCTAGGGGGCATGGGGACCTGTGGTCCCACGCTCCTCACTGCCCCAGCTTCCTCCCTACCTCATCACACAGGGGAAGCATTAATAACCCGGATCAACTCAGGATTAAGTACATCTACATGCACTCTCGCCTAGCTGCTAATACCCGCTCTTTTAATCTGTAGTTCAGCATCGCCCCTCCAACAATTTTAGCCCAATCTTAAAGCTTTTAAATGAGATTTTAAGAAATCAATGTGTTTGTAAGTATGTGTATTGTGTTAAATATGGTTTACTTAAGTGGTTTTATAATTTATTGAGTTGTTTCTGATTTGTTTATATATGAATGTTGGCATTTAATGTTTGCCACTGTGTACTTTGTTGTGGGCCACCCCGAGTCTCTTCAGGGAGATAGGGTGGACTATAAATAAAGTTTCATTAATTAATTAATTAATTCCTTATGGAAAGATGGAAAACCTTCCATCCTGCACCACTGGCAATTTTTTGGTAGCAGCAGGGTTGTTTTTTGTTTTTTGTTTGTTTTTTTGCACTTTTACCACAGAGCCACTCCAGAAGTACTTTTCTGGTGTGCAAAAAAACCCATCACTGCCACTACATTTTTCCCATGTGAAGAGGTCCTTAGAATAATAAATTCCAATATGAATAGTTCATATAGAACAGGCCTGTCCAACAGGCAGCCCGCAGGCCGTATACGGCCCCCAGCCCCTTGGACACGGCCCCCCTACCCTCCTAGAAGAATTTTTTGGGGGAAAAATTCGGAAAATTTTTTTGGGAAAAAATCGGGGGGGCGCTGGGGGAGCCAGCTCACGAGGGGGGAGCCAATAGGCGCTGGCTCGCGTGCATGGGCCGACCAATGAGGATGCAGCGTGGGCGGGCGGCGGCATGAGGAAAGCGGAAGGCTGTGGTGAAAGTAAATGGCGCCGAGCTCGAAAACGGAGCAGGGCACCGCCGACTCCTCCTCCTCGGGAGGGAAGAGGGGCTCGGCGGAGTCCGAACGAAGGAGGGGAGGGAGGCTGGGGCCGGTTCGAAGCAGGGCAGCTGGGGCTTCCTTCCTTCAGCGGTGAGTGTGGCTGAGGGGAAGGAAGCAAGCCCGGGCTGCTCTGCTTCGAATGGGCTCCTTCTCCCAGCCTCCCTTCCTCCCCTCGGCCTTCGCTTTCCTCTCACCCAAGCAGGGCACCGTCGCCGGGAGAGAAGAGGAAGAGCCAGGAGCAGCGGCGGCGACAGTGGCCTGTTTGGGTGAGAGGAAAGCAAGGTCGAGGGGAGGAGGGGAGAAGGAGCCGAGAAGCAGAGCAGCCCAGGCTTGCTTCCTTCCCCTCAGCCACACTCACCGCTGAAGGAAGGAAGCCCCAGCTGCTCTGCTTCGAACCGGCCTTCTCCCCTCGGCCTTCTTTCCTCTCACCCAAGCAGGCCACCGTCGCCGGGAGAGAAGAGGAAGGAGCCGGTTCGAAGCAGAGCAGCTGGGGCTTCCTTCCTTCAGCGGTGAGTGTGGCCAAATGTCAGACACCCTCGCCTCTCTCTCCCCGGGCCGCCAAAACCGCCCTGACTCCATGCTGCCCTCACCTGCCTCCCTTTCTCTTTCCTTCTCCCTCTCTCTCTCAGGGGGGAGGGAGGGAGGAGTGATACAGAAAAGGAAAGGAAGCGAGGAAAGAGGGAAAGAGCTGAAGAATGAGGGAGAGAGGAGAGGAGGAACGACAGGCAGGCACCCTTCCCTCCTCCCCCCCCCCCCCCGAGCACCACAACGAGGGAAGCAAGGAACACACAAAGGGGTGAGCAGAGTTCACTTCTGCCCCTCCCTCCCTCCTTCCTGTCCTTTCCTCCCCTCCCATACTGCCAAGCACAGGGAGGAGAGGGAAGACCTACAGCACGCCTGGGCCAACTTCGGCCCTCCTTCCCTCCAGGAGTTTGGGACTCCAACTCCTCTGAACTCCCCCAACAATGGATTTGAACCAAACTTAGCACACAGAACTCCCCAGACCCATCAGAAAAACCACAAGGTATGTTTAGCATTCAAAAACCACACAAACCATAAAAATAAAACACTCCAAAAAGCAAAAATACCTGGGAAACTATTTATTTATTTCGGGATTTTACCCCGCTCTTCTCAACCCCCAAGGGGGGACTCAGAGCGGCTTACAGTACGGCACAATTCAATGCCCACATAATAACAATATAAACCCCAAAACACTTCAACAATTAAAATACATTAAAAATACATTAAAATACAACTACATTAGCACCATATACATTCACTCTGGATTAAAACAATGTTCAGTCCATAAAAACATTGGCCATAA
This sequence comes from Anolis apletophallus, assembly GCA_030556195.1. NCBI lineage: Eukaryota > Metazoa > Chordata > Lepidosauria > Squamata > Anolidae > Anolis > Anolis apletophallus. The sequence continues at coordinate 166,779,012 of JARBWK010000002.1, read as the reverse complement.
TCACCCACTTTCATTAAAAACCAATCTAAAATGCTGCCTTGTGCTGGTGTACGAATGCCTGGTCCCACAGCCAGGATTTTACTTTTTTCCTGAAGGCCAGGAGGGATGTGGTGGATCGTACATCAATAGGAAGCGCATTCCACAGGCGGGGAGCCACCACCGAGAAGGCCCTATCCCTCGTCCCCACCAGCCTAATCTGAGACGTAGGTGGGAGCGAGAGCAGGGCCTCACCGGATGATCTTAGATTACGAGGTGGGACATAGCGGCTGATGCGTTCGGACAAGTAAGCTGGGCCAGAACCGTATAGAGCTTTAAAGGTCAAAACCAGAACTTTGAATTGAGCCCGGAATTGGACAGGCAGCCAGTGGAGCTGACACAACAGGGGGGTGGTATGCTCCCTGTATGTAGCTCCCGTTAGCAATCTGGCTGCCGCCCGCTGGACTAATTGCAATTTCCGAACTGTCTTCAAAGGCAGCCCCACGTAGAGTGCGTTGCAGTAATCTATTCGGGATGTGACCAGAGCATGGACGACCGTAGCCAGATCAGACTTCCCAAGGTACGGGCGCAGCTGGCGCACGAGTCTTAACTGTGCAAAAGCTCCCCTGGCCACCATTGAGACCTGGGGTTCCAGGCTCAGCGATGAATCCAGGATCACTCCCAAGCTGCGAACCTGTGTCTTCAGGGGGAGTGTAACCCCATCCAACACAGGCTGTAACCCTATGCCCTGTTCGGCCTTGCGACTGACCAGGAGGACCTCTGTCTTGTCTGGATTTAATTTCAATTTGCTAGCCCTCATCCAGTCCGACACAGCGGCCAGGCACCGGTTCAAGGTCTGGACAGCCTCCTTGGTGACAGGTGGGAAGGAGTGACAGATCTGGACGTCATCTGCATACAGATAACACCTTACTCCGAAACTCCGAATGATCTCTCCCAGCGGTTTCATGTAGATGTTGAATAACATTGGGGACAGAACTGAACCCTGAGGGACTCCACAGGACAAAGGCTGTGGAGCCGAACAGGTGTCACCCAATGACACCTTCTGGGTACGACCTTCCAGGAAGGATTGGAGCCACTGCAGAGCAGTACCGCCAAGCCCCAAATCTGCAAAGCGACCCAGAAGGATACCGTGGTCAACGGTATCGAAAGCCGCGGAGAGGTCCAGCAGAACTATAATTCCCAGGATCCCCTGCACCACAGATGCACTGTGCATTCACTTCTTCCCCTCCCTCCCTTCCCTCCTTCCTGTCCTTTCCTCCCATACTACCAAGGAGGAAGCCTTCCATGCCTAGATGAGGGGGAGAAGGAGAGGGAGGAGAGGGAAGACCTACAGCACGCCTGGGCCAACTTCGGCCCTCCTTCCCTTCAGGAGTTTGGGACTCCAACTCCTCTGAACTCCCCCAACAATGGATTTGAACCAAACTTAGCACACAGAACTCCCCAGAATCATCGGAAATACCACAAGGAATGTTTAGCATTCAAAAACCACACAAACCATAAAAATAAAACACTCCAAAAAGCAAAAATACCTGGGAAAATACAGTTCCCAGGATCCCCTGCACCACAGATGCACTGTGCATTCACTTCTTCCTCTCCTTCCCTCCCTTCCCTCCTTCCTGTCCTTGAAATCCATCCATCTATCTATCTATCCATCCATCTATCCATCCATCCATCTACCTACCTATCTATCCATCTACCTATCTATCCATCTACCTACCTATCTATCCATCTCTCTATCCATCTACCTACCTATCTATCCATCTACCTATCTATCCATCCATCTCTCTATCCATCTACCTACCTATCTATCCATCTACCTATCTATCTATCCATCCATCTCTCTATCCATCTACCTACCTATCTATCCATCTACCTACCTATCCATCCATCCATCCATCAATCCATCCATCCATCCATCTCTATCCATCTACCTACCTATCTATCCATCTACCTACCTATCTATCCATCTATCCATCCATCCATCCATCCATCCATCTACCTACCTATTCATCTACCTATCTATCCATCTATCCATCCATCTACCTACCTATCCATCTACCTATCTATCCATCTATCCATCCATCTACCTACCTATCCATCTACCTATCTATCCATCCATCTCTCTATCCATCTATCTATCTATCTATCCATCCATCTACCTACCTATCCATCTACCTACCTATCTATCTATCCATCTATCCATCCATCTATCCATCTATCCATTCATCTACCTACCTATCTATCCATCTACCTACCTATCTATCCATCCATCTCTCTATCCATCTATCTATCTATCTCTATCTATCTATCTATCTATCTATCTATCTATCTATCCATGCGCACACAAGCAAAAGCCCCAAAAGGAGGAGGCAGCTGCGCAGGCCTGCACAGCTGCCTCCTCCTTTTGGGGCGTAGCCAGGGGAGGGGAGGGGGTGGGGCAGGGCCAGAGTCGGGGGAGGGGGGGCGGAGCAGGGGGAGGGGGCAGAGCCGGGGGCGGAGGCAGACCCTTTGGCCTCCCAGGTCATCAGTGACCGGAATTCCGGCCCTTGGGCCGGTAGAAGTTGGACAGCCCTGATATAGAACAGTGTTTAATTTAGCGCGCATGTGTGTATGTATATAAATATGGTGTGTGTGTGTGTATATATATATATATATGGCATGTATGTGTGTGTATATATATGGCATGTATGTGTCTGTATGTATATGTATATATTTATATGTATATACTGTATATGTGTGTGTGTGTGTATACACTCACACACACACACACAGGGAGAGGGGGAGAGAGAGAGCTCATTAGCCATAAAGGCTTCTAGAGCACCTTACATACAGCTACTTTGACATTTTCCAGACTTCAGACTTTCAATCAAAATAATGCATAACACACAAGTTAAAGGGAATCTCTAAAGAGGAGGGAATTTAGATCAGTCGATACTACTGGTTCTTCTCTCCTTCCAGGGTAGTGGCAGTTGGAATGTAGGGAGGCCTTGCATCGGTTTCTGAGCCCACACATGATGGAGCTGTATTTGTCTCTTCTTCTCTTGCTCTTTGCACAATATATATACAGTGTCCTTCAGATTAAGCAGATTTTTAAATGTAATCCAGCGGCTTTTAAGTATTAATAAGGGAACATCATACTTCTAGTAAATGATAGCCACAATTCTATATCAGCTACTCAGATACAGAACTATCTTGCTATGTAGCTAAATAGTATCTCCTAGCTCTGTCCCTCTAATCCTGATTTAGTAGGCAGAAACCACCATGGGTAACAGACATCTTATTTTCTGTTGATTAGGATACAGCTGACTTCTATTTCTACCTGCCTCCAAAGTGATCTCTGGTGCAACAGTCAAAATCAGAAATCCTATGATTTCTTGCTCCAGAGAACACTCATGACGGGTCTTGGTGGAAATACCAATTTGGTGCATCCTGATCCACAGGAGAATAGCAACTGTCCAGTAAGTGAGTATTGGTGGTAGGCGTCAGCTAGAAAACACTTATCTATGTAATCTACTATTTCATCACACTAGAGAATGAATCCACTTTAAATCCGGTTTCTGCCTCCTGCAGAATTCTGGGGTTTGTAGTTTAGTGAGGCTGTTAAAAGCCCCTCCCTAAACTACAAACCCCAGAATTCTGCAGGAGGCAGCAGCCGGATTTAAAGTGGATTCATTCTCTAGTATCTTTAAGACAGTTAGATAGCTAAGTAGCTAATTTAGAAACATGGCCAACGTTTTCAAATCTGCCAGAAAGAGATCAAGGTGTCATATTTAAAATGTGACTGAACAATTTAGCATGTTTTTGATTAAAAGCCTTATAATCAGATTTCTTTTTCATAAAAATATAGAATCCTAAATAAAGGAACACTGGATACAATTCTCTAATGCAATCAGCGGTGCTTCCATGTATACTGCAGGTTGAGTAAATTGAACACTGGAACGTAGTCCTCAGTTTTTAATCTTTATGCACTTTGGAATAAAAAGATTGATTCCCCCGAGGGATTGTATTAGGGGTTTTTTGTCAGTTGGGCAAAGTAGGTTTTGTTCAAAACCTTCCTGTGACATATGTTATTCAGGAAGCTGTTCTATGTTGTGTGAATTCCTGTATTAATTCTGGGCAACATTCCTAGTGTAGCCTAATAAGCAAGCAATAAATGTACTGCTGATACTGCTACACAGACTGGACTGAATGTAATTCTTATTCCAGGAATCAGTGGATGAAAATAGATAACAATACAATCTTTAGAAGTCAATATTTCAATTCTTATTTGATAAACCAAATCAGCAAACATTTTAGTGTTTCCTTTGGCAGTGAGATATCTGAGATGAACCATATTCTGGATGTATCATGTCAAGATATTTTAAGTTCAATTTGGCATAGTCTACTGAAAGCTCTAGTTTGTTAATTGTTACCCTGGGAAATCACAATAGAGTTTAACTTATTCGAAAGCAAAATGAGAAGTACGTAACCAGAGTTGTCTAGATCAGTGATTTTCAACCACTGTGCCACGGAACACTAGTGTGCCGTGAGAGATCATCAGGTGTGCTGTGGGAAATTATTTTCGAATTTCATTCATATATAAACTATAAGGCGCGTCTGTCCCTTTAAGAAATGGAACCATAGCACTCTCGCGTCACCTAAGAAGTGACGCGAGAGTGTTATGGTCACGCCATCTTGGATCCGCTCAGACGTAGCTAAGTAAACAAAGTTAGAGTTAGTGCTGCAGCTGTGCGCCAAGTGACAGTGGCAATTTGGGATCACAGCAAGACAAGCGAGTGACAGTGATGGAGAAGTTTTTGAGAAAGGAAAATGCAAATGCCGAACAGGGCCCTGGACAAAATAATGACACAGATGAAGGCCCTAGTATGAGTGGTGGATGAAAGAAAAAAGAAAAGACAGTGAGCTCGAGGCAATACAGCAAAAGCTATCTTTCATTTGGATTCACTTTCACTGGGGATGCGACGGCACCGACTCCGCTGTGCTTGGTGTGTGGTGAGAAGATGTCCAATAGCGCCATGGTGCCAAGCAAGCTTAAACGCCATCTCCAAATGAAACACCCTTCTGTTTATCAAAACAGGCTCAGGTTTCACACTAAGTGAGTGTATAAATCCATTAAAAACATATTAACTATATGTATTACTGTGTTAGAGTGTCATTTTGGTTGGTGGTGTGCCCCAGGATTTTGTAAATGTAAAAAATGTGCTGCGGCTCAAAAAAGGTTGAAAATCACTGGTCTAGATGAATAGTCTTAGCCTGCAGCTAGGAAATAGTCCCTTTCCCATTCACCTGAAGCATGATTTTGAGGAATGTTCCAACCCCACTGTAACATTAAATATGCATTGCAGTGTATATTTCTGAGTACACATATGTGTATATGTGCATGCACATATGTGTGTGTCTTAGAAAGAGAGAACTATGGAATGAAACAGATAAGAGCGTAAACCCTAGGAATATCCACATTACACAATTATAATAGTTTGAAGCCAGACAGGGTACAACTCTAGGAAACCTTGGGATTTGTATTTTGGCAAAGGTTACTTGAGAATTTCCTGCTAGTGAGCTCCAGTGTATACTCACCTGAGTTACATAACTAGCACTCTTTATCAGGTAGGATCCTCAATCAAATGACAACCTCAGGATTCCTTAAGATAGAACACTGTCAGTTAAAATTGTAACTTCCCTAACTATAGAACATATATGTGCTTCAGGAGAAGATAGAAGTGGATCAACTCTTCTGAAGTACAAGTTTATGTCTCTCAATTGTTTTAAAGTACTAAATGTAAAGGAATGTGTTTTCCTTTTGTCTCATCTTCCTTCTCCCCCCCCCCTCTCCCCCTCTCTCTCCATAATTTGCCTGGGGAGAAGAAAAGAAGTGAATGTTTATGAAACAGAACTTTGAGTTCACTTCCAATACTGAAAATATTTTTTGCTTTGGGGACATGCTCAGGTATCCTGCTACTTATTTCAGAGTATATTTCTGCCCCCTAAACCATTGTTTGGCATCCACCCCTTGAAGGACAAGATGGAAAAAAATTGATTTCAGCATTGATAGTGTCTGTCTTTTTTCCCAAGTACAAACTTGTCCCGCTTTCATTCTGTCTTCATTTGAGTATGCTTTTTAAAATTTTTTTTACAATTGTTGTATACTCATGTCAATGGAGATTGTTATTGATTTTCTATCCAGTTCCCTTGGTATCAGGAGTGTGCAAGATTCTGTTTAGCAATTCGTGTTTTGGGGAAATTTTGGCAGCTAAATTTTGGATCCTACCTGATAAAGAGTGCTAGTTATGTAACCCAGGTGAGTATACACTGGAGCTCACTAGCAGGAAATTCTCAAGTAACCTTTGCCAAAATACAAATCCCAAGGTTTCCTAGAGTTGTACCCTAGACTGCCAAAAACAGACCAGGCAGAGGGCAGCCAAAGGCTCAGCCAGAATGGCCACATGATGCCAAATATTTCTGCTACATTTGGGAGCTTCGGTTGCTCCATGATTGACACATGTGGGTTTCCCCCCCCTGTTAGCCTTCCCAGAGTCAACCAGAAGAAAGCTGATAATGTGTCTTTTTGCAAAGTTGGACTATATATAGCAGGGTGAGCTCCTCCATTTTTCTGTGGTGTTCTGGTGTTTGGGAAAGAGAGATCATGTGCTAGATAGCTTTGTGTTCTATCTCAGTGCTGTCGCTGCTTAGGATTGCTTTTTTGAGAATTCCAAAAAAAATTAAATTATCTTTGTTAATATGCTCCTTATATTCCTTTTTTTATTTTACTAATTTCACTAGGGAGGTGTGGTTGCATTAGAAGGGGGGCTGTACATTTTAAAAGGGCATTTTTAAAGACATTTTATTTATAGAAACTTAAAAAAAAAATCCTTAAAATCAGTGAATGACCCAAATTTTCTGAAACTTGAGGGACTGCAGCCATAAATGGGTTCTCCTAGTGTGGCTTTTTTTGTCTTGATAGCCATATGACAGAAAGAGGAACCTCGCAAGTTCCCCCATTGTTGCCAATAGGCCAGGCATGTAGCCAGGGGGGGCTAAGGGGGCTTCAGCCCCCCCGAAATTCTCAGGGTGATCCGCGAGAAGGCCTTACTGGTACATTATTTAAACTGTTATGCGCACTTATATCATGATCTGATCACCATGCTCATTATATCCCACATTAATGGGGTTACTGGGATAACAATACAGAAGGTTTGCTAGGGTAGACCCTCTTCCACCCAGTCTCAGCCCCCCGAACCAAACTCAGCCCCCCCTGTAGCATAGCAGTTCTCGTTTGTGCCTGGGGGCCAGGAAACAGGACCGGGGGTTCCATTAGCATTAGGGCCTGCACCAGCAGAGATAGATTCTGAAGAGGATTTGGAAGGGTTACCTGAAGGAGCGTTTCCCATCACTGGGCCTCTTTCTCCCACTGAAAGCTTGGCTTGGGATGCAAGTTGGCTTGACCCTTATACAGACATAGATGATAACCAGGTGCAAATGGAAAGCAGTGATAGCGGAAGTTATGAACACCCGGGTGGGAGAGGCTCACAGGAGCTGGTGAGTGAAAACATGGAAGAAAGCGGCTGGGAAGATTCTAGGGAGGAGAGCTCTCATGGAGATAGGGACCCGGGTGCTGGGAGACAAGGCCGAACCTTTGATAGGAGAAGTAACATTGAGTCCAGGAGAAGGGGATGGTACCACAGCCTAGACAGGCTGAGGTCCGTCAGCAGAGATTGGAGACGACGAAGCCTAGAGCGTCGGGGACCTCGGCCGAAAGATTAAGTATAGGATCCGTGGGAACGAATCCCCAGTGCTTCGGCCACGTCTCTTCTGAGCAGATGTGTAGCGAAGTGGGTCCACGGAGCTAAGTTGGCTAGTGGCCACCAAGTCTTGCCTTGCATTTACCTTGCCTTGTTCCTGAATCCGCATGGTTGCGCGGAGCCCTGCTTAAGCCTTTGGATTACCTTGCCAAGCTGTTTTGGACATTGATTGCTTCAAGCCTTTTGGATTACTTTGCTATTCTTATGGACAATATACCTTTTGAACTGTTTTTATATTCAATAAAGTAGTTAGCCTTCAGTCCGTCTCTGTGTGTGTGATTAAGGGGCCGGTCAAGTCCGTGCATCGTGACACCCCCCCCAATCAAAATCCTGGCTACGGCCCTGCAATAGGCCGAATCTTCCCCGAACATAAACAAAACTTCATACTATGTCTTACTGGCTTTCACTGTTTTTACTGGTTTGTAGTATATTTTACTGGTTTATATTGTTTTTAATGGCTACTACCTTTTTTACTGATTTTTCCCTAGTTTTTACTGGTTCTTTCTGTTTGTGACTTTTTAACATGTTTATACTGGTTTATTCTCTTCAATTCTGTTTAATTTTGACTGGTTTTTACTGTTTTTGCTAGTTAATACTATTGTTTATTGGTTTATATTTTTAGTACTTTATATTCTTTACGTTTTTTTACCTGGTTTTAATAATTGTTTTTTAATTACTGGGTTTTAATACCTGGGCTTTACTTAGTGGATTTTAACACTGGTTAACACCAAATAAAACTAGTTAACACTGACTGCACAAGCTGTCCTTTTTCTGGCACAAACTACTGCAATTTTATGGTTTCTTTCTGTCAGTCCGACAGGATGAAAATACTTATTGAAAGAATTTGTAAATCAGCATGGATAATCAGACATACTTGGCATTTTGCTAAGGACTTCAGATATTTCCAGGTTAGTTGACAAGTTTTTGCCATGAACACTTTCCTTACTTCTTGAAACTTCCAAGTGAGTGAACACTTGCAATAGAAAATTAACCCCTACAGCAGATAATTTCATCTACCCATTCCTGAATGTGGCCTTGACTAATTTTCAGTTCTAGCAGCACAGCCTTTGAGAGCAACACTGTTAATTGCTCAGAATGAATTAATGAGCACTAGATATTTCTATTGCCGGAGGTAAATGTTTCAGGCAATTAAAATGTGGTAGGCCCCATGATTTGATTTCACTTCAGCATATGTTCCAGAGCTTGCCTTTTTAAAAAAAGCTGGTTTGTGTGCTGCATCCTTGCTTGACATACAAGGGTCAAACCTAGCAATTTCACAGATTAGAAGGGTGCATTACAAAACTGGCAGATAGTTTGTGAAGCAAGAGAAATAGTAACCTGAATGTGGGAGTCTCAGAATAAAGTAGACATGCTGAAAATTGTGAGGAAACAGAAATTAAGAAGAACCAAACTTTCTAGGGGAGAAAAAGGAGAAAGTTTGTAACCACTACCCACACACCAACATTAAGACATTATTATTTTTTAAATGAGAAAATAAGAATTGAATTTTTAAAAATTACAATTTGTTTCAATCCACTTTCACAAGAAATAATAGGAAATAGTTTTATTTTTGTAAACCATGCATCAGGCTTGATCTGTTAGAGACTGAAGCCCACACTATCACTTTTTTTACTCTGCTGTGGGCATTTTTACACAAACAAAAATGTGTTGTTTTGGACTCTGAATCTCTAGTGAGGTCATCAGCTTTAGTTTTCTCAGATCTGGGAGGTAATATACTTCATTGTGGGAAATACCAAAATAATCCAAGCAGGGCCGTAGCCAGGATTTTGATTCGGGAGGGGCTGAATTTGATTCTGGGGGGCTGAGACTGAGAAGATCTACCCTAGCAAACATATTTGTATCATTATCCCAATACCCCCATGCATATGTGATATATTGAGCATGGTGATCAGATCATGATATGAATAAACATAACAGTTTAAATAATGTACCAGTAAGGCATTCTCGCGGACCACCTTGAGAATTTCGGTAGGGACAGACGGACTGAAGCCCCTCAAGCTCCCCCCCCCAGCTACATGCCTGAATCCAAGGGTCCTTGTTCTGTACCTTGAACTAACTCTCTCAGGTGCCCTATTTTGGCAAGAACAGAACTGGAAACTCATAATAAAAGGGGTATCAGTAAACAAAAAAGTAATTTAATTATAGTGAAGATCAGTATCCTGACTCCTCCCAGGGTCTGACTAAGAAACGATTACTTGAAGGAACAGATGAAAGCTTGGAACTTAACTCGGTTTCTCTTGATTTCTTCCAAAGAGATCATTTTAAGCCTGTTTTCTATGTCCTTTGTCTGGCTTTAACTTTTGTTAACATCTCATATTAAGTCTCTTTTCTTCTTTAAACTGCAGATTTGTCTCCTTAATGCATTAAGCTTGTTTATCCAAGTCTCAAACTTAATTTCTACAATTTTAGACTTCTTAAATGTTGTGTTTCCTTAACATTTGACTTAGTTTCCCTAACCTTAGACTGTTGTCTCCTTAACCTTTGATGTGAAAAATATTGCAGCCTCTTGGCTTTTTGGCATCCTTAGATTAACTGTGAAGGAGTCCTGCTGAGAAAGACTGCAATTTTCATCTCTTGAGGATGTCTTAAAGGGACATAGTCTAAATAGGTTCCCTCCTACAGAAAACTATACAAAAAGGAACTGAGCCCATTCTAACTAAAGAGACAACTGATAAAGAAAACAGTAAACGCCTCTGTCCTGATCCACGCCTTTGTCTAAATTCAACACACAAATCTCATATAATCAACATTAAGAAAACCAATAATTCCCAAGAAAGTACATTCTGATCTTCAACTTTGAACTCAAGGAGATTTACTTATTAATAACTTCAAGAAGAACTGTTTAATGTGTTTAATCATTCCGATCTCTTTTATCCTGGAATGTGACATTTATCCTTTGAAGCAGAAATGTGTTGCTAACTCTGATAAATGCCTTAATGTATATATAAAGAGGAGGTGGTGACTGGAAATTAAAATAAAGCCACAATATTTTAATGAAGTAGTTATTTTGGGGCATACCAAACCATTTCAGATAAAGGTGATGTTGCTAATGTTTGCCAGGCTGAAATCAGAGTTGAGACCAGCTTGTGCTGATCTTTGCCAATGCAACATTTACCATATATGCAGAGATTTCGGGAACTCCAACACATGCACACATAAAAACAACTATGTTTCTAAAACTAACCTAAAATGTGGACTAAAACACTGAGAACTGGGAAGCCCTGGCCCTCAAGCATTCTAACTATAGGTCAGCTGTTACCAACAGTGCTATGAATTTTGAAGAGACATCAATAGAGGGGGAAAGGGAGAAATGTCGGGACTGCCTGCCATCTGGAAATTTATGTCCTCATTGTGAAAGACCATGAAGATTCAGAATAGGTCTCTACTAGGGTTGGTCTCTGTGGTTTAAAAATTATTTGAAATTGGATTAAATTCGTATAAAAAGTTAATTTAATTGTTTTTTGAACCATGTGCTCCAATCCGGAAGTATAATTTCTTTGCCATTTTTCTTAATTATTGTAATTAGATCGTATCTTCCCTCTCAGTTCTTCTAACAGGAATATTTATCTCCTCCAAAATAGCTTTTCAGGGTACTTACAGACATATCATGGCCCTTTGCCTGGTCGGAGGATAATTAAAGTAAAAGGCCTCCTGGAGGAAGTGAAGAAGCAAGGGGGAACCATAGAGAAAAAACGGGGGCTCCTAGAGCGCCTTGGAGGACTGAAGGGGAAAAAGCCTTCACGTGCTTTTCCTCCAACCAAGCAGAAGGGCTGCACAGCACTGTGATACTCTGTAAGTCACCCTAAAAAGCAATTTTGGAGAAGGTTGATATATTCCTGTTACAAGAACCTCATACTGTATCTCTATCTATTGATGTACTTTCATCAATATGCAGAAAGTTGGTGGTACCATTTCTATATGTTATAAATCTTCAGCTCCAGTCAATTGCAATCCAGAAGTGAAGGGAAATGTTTCCCCCTTGATTTGCCTGTGATGTCAGCCCTGTTTTCCTGCTTTGTGCATGCGCTGGAATAAGAACTAATAACGAATTTCGTTATTAATTACATATCAATTAAGAATTTTTTGGAAATTTTTTGTAAGTATTTCTATTACTAATCAAACAAAAATCCCCCCCATTGTATTTTAGAACCATTTTTTATGGATCAACCAAGCCTAGTCTCTACTAGGAATGTATAATCCATTAAAATGGTTCTAAAGTCCTTCCAAAAATAGGAGGTGCTTGTACTTCATTTCTGAAGTCTTTGCATATTTTGGGTGGTGAAAATTTCAGCACTTAATGAAAATTATGAATCTTTCTAAGTATTTTATTAAAGGTGGGTGTGATTGCGCAATAGGGAAAATCACAGGCAATGGGGAAACCAGGGGTTTCTCTCTCTCTCCCTCTCTCTCTCTCTCTCTCCCTCTCTCTCTCATTTTGAGCTATCCTGATAAAACTTTCTACAGTAATAGAACACATTTACCACTTAGTTCACCAAATTTCAGAACATTTTACTTATTTATGGATTTCAAAGATTTTATTTAAAAAACCATTTTTTAAAATAAAGAAAATCTGTTAATGGCTTGAAAGGGCTATTTCCTGTTTCATTGTGTGGTCTTTACTTTGAAAATAGTTGGGTTGCCAGAGCTCTCCTGGCACGTAGAAATGACATGCCAGGAGAGCAGAGGGGGTAAAGAAAATACACCCCCCCCTGCTCTCCTGGTGCATCATTTCTACGTGCCGGGAGAGATCCAGCAGCCTTCTACTGGAGGCCAGGTAAGTATTCTTACTTTTAAAAGAGGCTTTAGGACTGGGGGGGAGGGGGGTTGAGTCTCCAGGTGTTTTCCTGGGCCAGTCCTAGAAGAACATCTGGACACCCACCCCAGAAAGCATGCACTTTCTGGGGTGTGTGTGGATAGGGGCCTAGGAACATCTGTGTTTTAAAAATGCGGATGCTCCTGGGATACAGGGTTGTGTGGAGACAACCTGCTGGTGTGCCCCAACTGTGATCTGTCTCAGGCCCCATATCCTTTGTAAGATTAGGTCTCTCCTCCCCTGACATGGCAACAAAGGCTGCTTAGCATTTCAAGTGCTATTTTTGTTGCGTCCCAAAGACCTGGAAGACCCCTCAATAATCTGCTTGACACTGGCCACGTTTAAATGCTTTATTTAGAATAAATGGATAGACTAAAGAGGCTAGGATATAGTCTATTGATGCTCTCACAGCAATAGATAGCAGCAAATTGTCCAATAAAAGCAGGATAGCAAGAGTATAGTCCTTTGGCAAACAGGAACAAAAGCAAAGAGAATCTTCTTGCCCCAACGGGCTAAATCCAGAAAGGTAAATACTTGGTACAAGGCTTGGCAAACAAAGTTTTAAGCAGGCCCAATGGCCAGGCAAGGTTCCGTGAAGACTTGGCTTGGAGTTCTGAACGTTGGCGAAAGATGCTTCCATCTCTGAGACCTGGCTTAAGTACCGTGTTTCCCCGAAAGTCTTACTTTCTTTTCCCCCCAAAAAGTCCCCCTACGGCTTACTTTCGGGGTACGTCTTATATAACCCAAGATGTACCCCGTCGCCACGCCCAGCGCCGCCCACCCGCCGCCCGCCCCCGCCGCCCGCCGCCCCGCCGCCCGCCGCCCTGAGGTGTGCCACCTGCGCACACCTCCGGAGGTGTGCTGGCCTCCAAGCAAGGGAGGAAAGGAGCCAGGGGCGGGAGGACAGCGGCGACACGTCACTGTGCAGCACACGCCCCTTGCCAGGCCTCCTTGACAAAGAAGGGAGGGGAAAGGAGCCAGGGCGGATGAAGGGCGACGCGCGTCTGTGACGCGGCGATCCTCACCACGGAGGCCTGGCTCCGCAGGTGTGCCCCTCCTCCGTGGCACACCTTTCGCCAAGCCTCCAAGCAGGGAGGGAAAGGAGCCAGGGGCGTGGTGAGGATCGCCCGCGTCACAGTGACGCGCCGCTCGTCCTGCCCCTGGCTCCTTTCCCCTCCCTTGCTTGGAGGCCTGGCGAAAAGGTGTGCCGCGGAGGTGTGCCGCAGGTGTGCGCTGCACACCTCCGGTTGCGCGGCGGCGTGGTGGCGGGACGAGGTACGGCTTACATACGGTGCGGCTTATATAAGCGACCCCCGACACCCCCGATACGTCTTACAATCGGGGGTGTCTTACTTTCGGGGAAACACGGTAGGTCTCATGGACTTTGATGTTACGACGCACAAAGACGTTGGACTGGGTTCTCATAACAGTTCTCCAGCTGGGCCTTCTCAGGCCTTTCACATGGGAATGGTATGTGATCCCAATTAGCAGTAGCACCTGAGTAAAAGGGAGTCGTCCCACCTCTGCTTATTGGGCCGAGAGGGAGCCGAGCTCCACTTGGCCTTGAACGATGAATGAACTGGGAGTCTTTGCAAAAGCTGCCTGGCTGCAGCTTGTCTTGGGCCTAACAGGCCCGACTGGAATAACATGGCTTCGGTCTGGTTTGACCAAGGAAACAGGTTGGGGACCAGGTTGGGGTGTGACAATATTTTCAGTTATTGCACTCTGTGAGAATGGGGCCTCCATCTCCAAAAGCACTTCATTTGCTTTATAAATGCTTTGGAAACCCTAGAAAAATATCTATCTATCCAATTGATTGTGTGCACAGTGTTACAATAAAAATTGCTTGCTTTATTGTCAATGGGTGGAGGGATAAAGTCCCATTATTGGGGAAAAGTGGGATATAAATGAAATCATCATCTTCATCAAATGTGAGATCATGTCTTTTTATTTATCCATGCTTGGATAATTAGTGTAACATTTATCTTAAAGCGTAAGATTAAGGTTTACATCCATCCTTAGCAGAAAATACATCCACTTTCCTTAGTCAGAACTAGCAATCAGCAACCCCCACCTCTTGGTTATTCCAAGTTACTTTATATTAAGAAGCAAAACAAATTATGTATGTCTTATACAATTTTATCCCATAATGGGACAAAATGAAATATAATAGAATGTCATCAGTATAAAGACCATCAGAATAATATATTTTTTTTAAAGCAGACTGGGATCACTCACTGGGAAAGAAGGAACAAGGAATTCATACTGTTAATGGCATGTTTTGTGTAGGGCCCATCTACACAGCACCAAAAATATGGCATTTGCCGGGTTAAAAGGGGTGGGGGCGGCTACATGATGCTAGTGGTAAATCCAAGCTGATTCACTGTAATGGACAAAAATACGGGGTAAAAAGATTCCCTTTCATCCCAATTTCAGCTGGAAAATGTTCTTATTCGCATCACTGTGTAGCCCTGCACTCACAAAAAACTCATTTTTCTTATCAATCGAACATGCCTAAACCTTCTGGGGGCTACTCTTCTTCCCTCCCTGCCTGACCAGGAAGGCAGGCAGGGAAATAGCCTACCAGTGAAAGGGAAGCCCAGCCCCTTCTGTGGGCTACTGGGAAACCCTTTGCAGACTGCATCTAACCCACAAGTCATATGTTGGGTAGGCCTGCGCTAGGTCCTCCCGTACAATTATATGATATGCATAGTCCACATGTAATTAAAATATAGGATTTGCTATTATTCATGGTTTCAGGTATCCATGGAGGGTGGAGCTGACATTTAAGCACAATTCTCATGGATATGGTGATTATATTGTACAACATGCTTGGATTCCAGCTAGCATTTTTCCTAAAGGATAACAACTGATTCGTATATTATTTAAAATGAAAGGAGCTGCACAGGAAAGTGGACTTGTATTATTGAGAGCTCCAGGGCAGCACTTTCCTTTCAAACCCCCATAAAGACTCCTTGTCACCTTTCATCCCTTTCATTTATTAAACTTATGGTAGTTATTAAAATAAATTAGAAAAAGATTGGAAGGGGCTGCTAGACCAGTTAATCCCTCTGTTCACACACAGAGCTATTTTTCTAACTTTCTTTTTTAGCCCTTTGAATCCGGCTTCCATTATACCACTTTAATAAGAGCAATTATGACTGAGGCTTTTATGGACACGAACTGTATTAAGGCAGAGTGGTAAGGAGGAAGAAAATTAAGGGGCGGAGAAATATGGATCAATTAAGTTTTCAGTCAGTCCTTTGACTACCTTGATGTTGGTATGACTATTATCAGATTATGATTGTGTCTAAAGATCCCAGAACCACATTCTCTCTCCCTCTCGTTTTAGTAAGAACAGGGTGGAAAAGATTTCATTTCTTTTCCAGTTGAAAACACTTAAATGTTAAAAGGCTTGCAGCAGAAGACAGCCGCTATTTCAAAAGGTTGCCTGCCTATATTCTCTTCCTCCATTAAGACTAAAACTAATCTAACAAAGTATTTTTCAAAAACGAGAGACAAAGGGTGCATCTACACTGTATAATTAATGCAGTTTGACACAACTTTACGTATCATGGTTAAGTGCTATGGAATAATGGGAGTGGTAGTTTTACAGTATTTAGCCTTCTCTGACAAAGAGTGCTGATGCCTTACCAAACTGCAAATCCCAGGATTCCAAAGCCTTGAATGATGGCAGTTAAAGTGTCATTAAACTGCATTAATAAATCCTAATTCTAATTCTAATTCTAGTATTTTATGTGGGTTGCTGTGAGTTTTCTGGGCTGTATGGTCATGTTCCAGAACCATTATCTTCTGATGTTTTGCCTGCATCCTCAGAGGTTGTGAGTCTGTTGAAAACTAGGCAATTGACCACTTTGATTAACATTTAATGGTGTTGCAGCTTCAAGGTCTGTCTGCTTACTGTCTGAGGGAATCCTTTGTTGGGAGGAGGTTATTAGCTGGCCCTGATTGATTCTTGTCTGGAATTCCCCTGTTTTTGAATGTTGTTCTTTGTTTATTGTCCTGATTTTAGAGTTTTATTAAAATACTGGTAGACAGATTTTGTTCATTTTCATGGTTTTCTCCTTCCTGTTGAAACTGTCCACATACTTATGGATTTCAATGGCTTCTCTGTGTAGTCTGACATGGTGGTTGTTAGAGTAGTCTAGCATTTCTGCATTCTCAAATAATATGTTGTGTCCAGGTTGGTTCATCAAGTGCTCTGCTATGGCTGACTTCTCTGGTTGAAGTAGTCTGTATACGGTAGATTATACAGCTGTGGACAAGTCTACATAGGGACCCCCAAACGAAGCATTGCCCAAACACGAATCAAGGAACATGAACAGCACTGCAGACGAATTCAACCTGAGAAATCAGCCTTAGCAGAGAACATTACTCTGGCCATGAAACCCTTTGACAATACATTGTATTATTTGTTTCGCCTTTAAAGAACATTCCAAAATTTGCTGCTTCAAAGAAGTGAGGGAAATAATATAAGATAATAAAATTTTGGATGAAAAAGCAAAACTAGGAGGCCCAGAACGTTGAGTGTTTCACTCTTAGGAATTTGCCTTGAAATGCCTTTATGTTTGATCATATTTGAGATGTGGATTTGGAGTAGCCACCTCTTTTAAAAAGAGGATTCCAGTTCCGTAGCGGAGAAGTAAAAACCCAATGATCGCCATGCCAGGTTTGGATAACTATAAGTATTAAATCTAACCATAAAATTGTATGGGGATTTTGTTTGGTTTATTTTTTATAAGAATTCACCAGAATGTAAAACTTTCTTCAGAGAGAATTCAAGTTTTCAAACATTCAGATACAGGAGGAAGTGAAACCAAAAGATTTATATAAATTTTACATGAGACCTTCAAGACAAGGAAGAGGCAGTGTATATGAATCATGATGGAATTATGAAGTCAAACTCATGTAATTCACTTTTATGATTATTGCATGGGTCAGGAGTCTCTTCCAACCACTAAACTAAGCTCTCTTCCACACAGCTGATTAAAACCCCACAATATCTGCCTTGAACTGAAATATATGGCAGTGTGGACTCAGGTAACCCAGTTCAAAGCAAATATTGTGGCTTATTCTGCCTTGATATTCTGGGTTATATGGCTGTGTGGAAGGGCCCTAAAAGACTCTGCAAAAACCAAAAACTCAACCACTGTGACAAAATAGAGAACAGAAACAGAAGAGAAAAAACCAGGGCAGAAGCACTGGATAGGGGAAGCATGGGTAGGAAGCGATGCTGTTTGGAAAACTGATCACAGGTATTTGCATGAGCAAAGTGCCAGGCTTCGACAATTGCAATGAGAAAATGATAGTTTCCATAATTATATGTTTCCATTTGCTTAAATTACTTACTTAGGCTATCCCTCCTTCTCAGAGTATGATGACGTCCAAGTGTAGTGGCAGTGGATACATAGGTGACCGTGGAGCCTTATTCTTTACCCACATGTTCTTCCAAAGGGAATGCATCAGTTTCCAAGAGAAAGGCAGTCCCAGTCAGGGTTGGCTTGATGCACCTTCCTGTTGGCACATTTATCCCTTTTGCCCTCCATTCACAATAATGTGATTGTGATGAGACTACTGTCTAGCGCGATAAAGTCTCTATGTACCCCATTACAGGATTTGGGACTTTTCCTTTGAAAATCAGACTATTTCTTGCTCTTATAAATATCAGCCAACCGAAGACAAGATTCCACATAGTTGAAGAGGAAATGAGTCTCAGCGGCAGAACCAATAAGTTCACCAAATTAATATTTCCTTGCAAAACAGACTATAAAGGCAAGATAAAGCCTAGAAGGATGTTACCATCGAGCAGAGAAAAAGTAGCAAATTACAAGTGCATGTATCACTGCAGCACATTTTCTAAAAACTCAATATATTCCTCCACTGAAATTATTTGAAATATAATGATAAATTGAGTTTTGATTTATGTCAGATTGTCAACCTGAGTGATTTACTCACTTGTGCAATATAACATTGAACCAAAAAATTCAAACAACAATCTAGCTCCTGCTCCATAAACTTCAAATATAACACACTGGAAATATCAATATATTGTGTCAGAATAACAGCAGGAGTGATCTTTTTTATTTAAAAAATCAGATATGTCAGGCTTTGGTTGGATGCAACTTAAATTTCATCTCAGATACATATGCATTCTCAAATAGAAATGATGGGTCTGTTATCAGTCAGATACTATTGAGCTCCCATCAATACTAACTAGCATAGGCAATAGTTATTTGATCGGTCTGTATCCTGCCCTTCCTTGTGAGATACAAAATTCTGAAATAATAGATCACAATCAGCTTATTTTATTATTATTTTATATAAAAATGAAAATCGTAACAAGAGCTATCAACAAAAGAAATAAAAGGAGTCTTCCAGACTGTGTGACCTCTTGTGATATGAAGGCACATCTGCACTGACTACTTAGACCAATGGGTGGGTGAATCAGATCTGTGGTGGCTAAAAATATGTGCAAAGCTGTTGTGGGTTAAAGTGGGCTACAGTCATCTTAATATGGATTTGAACAGTGTTCACTAAAGTTGCAGGTTGCTCCAATTTCCCCTCAAAACTCTGAAGCAACCCATAATTTGGCTCCATATAAACAGTTGGACCAGTTCTGAGATGGGACCAGTCGTGTTTATATCCAATATTTCATGGGCTCATGTGGCCCAGGGATAAAGGATGACAATCCCTACCACTTTGTTCCCCTTGTCATAGTTGACCTGGTTGGAGTGATGAGGGGATGCCACACCCTGTCAGCCTTGATGAGGAGAATGGATGGTGGGTTGACAATGATGTCCATCTGGCAGCATCATCAGTAGCATTGAACAGTCAGAACTACCCCCACTTACACAATGTCTGGGGCGGGGTGGCCTAAACCACCCCAACATTTGCCACATCCTTGTCCCCAGGCCATCTGTAGTCTCCTGTGGTTTGCTGATTTTGCCTGTTTTTGCTTCCTTGTTCATCTGTTCCATTGTTTTTGAAAACTATTTATAATGATGTCTTCAACCTATATTAAAAAATTGAAAAATAGTTGAAGAATGTGTGAGCATTGAGGAACTCTGATAAGAATCTTTAGAGTTGCACATGGTTGTTTTGCCCAGAAAAAAAATGTTCTGTGCAGGAAATATTTTCTGCATGGAAAATAATATTTTATCAGAAAAATATGTTATGTACAAAAAACCTGTAATTAGTTATGTGTTGTTTGTAAATGTTGACAGAGCAAATATGATCCATAAAGGAACTAATATTTCTGCATTGAAATATTGTTTCCATACATAAAATGCTGTTTCCTGCACACAAAAATATTGCTTAATTCCAATGAAGAAAATATTTTCTATGCAAAAAATATGTAATTATGTAATTGAGAATTTGTTCTGTAAAAAATTTGTATATATTTAATTCTACACAAAACAACTGTAAAACTTTCTACAGAAGAAGTCCTCAATTACAGATTTTTCGGTGTGAAAAAAATTATCTACACAGGAGCTAATATTTCTTCAATGCAAATTTTGTACAAAAAAAAGTCCTGAATTACAAATGGCTTTTGAAAATATTTTCAAATATTTTCTTGTAGCAGGATGGAAATAGCTAGAATTATTTTTCATAACCTTTAAGAGAAAAAACAAAGTGAAGAACTGCATATGCATAGAGCATTTTCAAAAGTTTTTTTTAAAAAAACTATGATATAGCTTATTAAGGCTATAGTTTGAAGACACAATTTTTTTCTTCTCTGATTTTAAAACCTGTTCACTGCATGCCATATTCTATAACACTAACAAAAGAAAGAAATTAAAAAGAAACCAGATAAAGGATGAAAATAAAATGCTGCTAGTGATCTGAACTATTAGGACAATAGGTCTATCTAATAAATATGGGAAACTTCCCATTGCTGTGGAAATCATCTATTGGATAGATGTCAAGCCATTTTAGCTCAGCAGACTGAAAGCCAAAACCAAGGTCACAACAACATCTGTTATAGAACTCCAATATGCTGATGATAACTTAGACTGTGCGTATTCAGAAGAAGACCTACAAGCCACTCTAAACACCTTTGCAGAAGCATATGAGAAGCTCTGCCTCCCTCTCATTGAACATCGAGAAAACCAAAGTGCTCTTCTAGCAGGCACCAGCTAATCACTCTGAAATGCAAGAAATACAACTTAATGGTGTAACATTAGAAAATGTCAACCATTTTCACTACCTTGGCAGCCACCTCTCCACAAAACAAAAAATCAGTGTCAAATAAAACACCACCTGAACTTTGCGAGTGCAACATTTTTTGAATAAAGCAGAGAGTGTTTGAGGATCAGAACATCTGTAGGGATACCAAGGTGCTTGTTTATAAAACTATTGCCCTCCCAACCCAGTTATATGTTATAAGGAAAAAACATGCTAACAGGAAGGCACATCAAGCCAACTCTGACTGGGACTGCCTTTCACGTAGAAACTGATGTCCTCACTGTGAAATAACATGTGGATCAAGAATAGGGCTCCACAGTCACCTACGTATCCACCACCAAGACACTACATTTGGAAAGACATCATACGTGGACAACAAGGGATCGCCTAAGTAAGTAATAATACACTTGTCTTTTGGATATTTAACCCCCAACTACTTTAGCAACAAATTCTGAAATCTTTCTAGATGAGGCCATAGACACTCTGACAGCCCAGGAAAATAAATCAAATTTTAACGGATATGGAAAGGACAGCAGATTGTGGGGGATGATGGGTCCAACATCCTCCATTATAGGTGATGAAGGAACTGTGATGTTTGGTACTGCAGAGAAAGATTTTCTTTTCCTATTTGTTGGTATACTTAGGGTGGAGTACATTTGACTCCAGGCTGCAATTTTCCCATGCTGTGCCTGCTTGCTATTTCCCATGGGTCCAAATAGCAATTTGCTTGAATAAGGGTTTTAGTCACTCTGAACAGATTATCACATTGGATTCTCACTCAACACATACCTTACACCCTATCTGAACTAACCTCCATACCTCTGAGTTGCTTCTCCAAAATATTAACTTTATTTTGGAGACATATAGCTTAGGAGAAATATCTGCTACTTCTCACAAACACTAATGAGTTTCGAGAAACTATCTCAAGATAGCAGCTTGCTTAAACCTCTCCAGGAAAAAAGCCAAAAGGAGCACAAATGTCTCTCAGCTATTTTGATAATCCTTGGGGTAGGACTGACTATAGTGGCAAAAATAGGACACAGGCCAATCCCCATGCCATTTGTATAAATATCTTATGTTTACTTAAGAGGAGGAAGAAGAATTGTTATTCCCATTGTTCTTGCTACTTTCTCCCTTTAAATATGGGTTTTCTCTTTCTTTCTTTCTTTCTTTCTTTCTCTCTCTCTCTTTCTCTCTTTCTTTCTTTCTTCTTTTTTTTGCTGCCTTTAGTCTGATTGTGTTCACTTGAGCTGGGAAAGGCATAAAATTATTGCAAGTTTATCGAAAGAAAAATGCCTTAGTTCTTAACAGGTCAGGTCAGCAACCAAGTTGCTAGAAAATCTCCACGGACTCTACTTTCTTACTCTGCTGGAGTTTGTTGAAACTTTTCTTGGAGGATCAATTTCTGACAGTTGTGAAGGATAAACTGCTGAAACCTCTAATAAAAGATAAGGAAGCACTAGGCTTGGCTTTGTCAGAAATTGCTGAGGAGGAAGAGCAGAGGTAACACCACTCACTTACTATCCATCCTCCACATCGAATAGTGAACAGGAGTCTTTCAGATATAACACAGGTGTTCTTTCTCTGGTAATGAGTTGGAACAGAAAGAATATTTAAAATAGTTTTAAAAATAATTCAAAACCTGTTTATCTAATATCAGAAAACCCCGATAAGAGAATGCTGGACATTTCTGTAGTTCAGGACTTATTCCACCCCACATACACAAGTTGCATTTTATATGTAGAAAACAGCATTTTCAGTGCAGGAAACAACATTTTTCTATAAAGAAAAATAACATTTTTGTACATTTTTTTCCTGTGGGAAACACTGTAATTAAAAAAGTAGCACAAGATCCATTCTTTGCACTTCAAACAAAAATGTTGTTTACTCCTGGCCACTGCAGATACCTGGTCCTCAGGGTCAATGCTGAGTCCAGGAGGACCCCCAAACTGCAGACCTGTGTCTTTAGCGGGAGTATAACCCCATGCAGCACAAGCTGGATCTCTAGTCCGTCATCTGCCTTCCGACGGACCAGGAGCACCTCTGTCTTGTCTGAGTAAAGTTTCAATTTGTTTCCCTCATCAAGTCCATTACTGGTGACTGACACTGGTTTAGGGTCAGGATAGCTTTCTTGGCTTTAGGTGAAAGTAGAGTTGGGTGTCATCTGCATATAGATGACACCACACGCCAACATTTTGAATGACCGCACCCAGCAGTTTCATGTATATGTTAAACAGCATGGGGAAAAATGGTACCTGAAGAAAGCCCACAGGACAATGGCCAGGAGTTCAAACAAGAGTCCCCCAGAACCACTTTCTGGGTATGGCCCTCCAGAAAGGAATTAAGCCACTGTTAAACAGTGCCTCCCAGTCTCATCCCAGTGAAATGGCCCAGGAGGAGACCATGGTCAATGGAATTGAAAGTCGCTGAGAGGTCCAGGAGAAGAAACAGGCACACAGTCTACACCTAGCTCTCTGCATAGGTCATCCACCATGGTGACCAGGCCTGAAATCAGATTGAATTGGATTTAGATAATCTATTTCATCCAGAAATCTATGAAGTTGGAGGATCACCTAAAGCTCCAAAACCTTGCTCAAAAATGGGAAGTTGGACACTGGTTGATAGTTGTCCATTATAGATCGGTTCAGGGATGACTTTTCAAATATAGGTCTCACAGCTACCTCTTTTAGGCAAGTCGGAACTTTGCCTTGTTCCAAGGAGGCATTGACTACTGCCTTCACCTACTCTGCCAGTCTCCCTCTGACCTGTTTGATCAGCCAGGAAGGGCAAGAATTTAGAATACATATTGTAGCTCTCACCTCTTCAAGGATCCTGTCCATATCCTCAGGCTACTCAAGTGAGGAAATTCCCACTTTTGCCCTAAAGCTTCCACATATCCACTTCCTGCATGGCCTGGATGTGCATAATGGCAGAATGTTGGGCCTGACTTCTAGAGCCATCTTGAAACTGCTATATTTATAAATTCTGCACCTCACCTTGCCAATAGTTTTGGAAACAGGCTGGATTCAGGCGGCTGCCTGTTGTTTTTCCTTGCTGTTCTTATAGTGCAAGTTCTTTTAAATCTAGAGGAAGTGTGTTGCTTCTTAAATGGAAATAAATGGCTGCATTTTGTAGTGGAAGGAAATGTCTCAGTGTTTAATGAACAAACAGTGGGAATAAACTGACCTAACAAGCTTCCTTCTCTTGCTTGGGATGACTTTTAAAAAAAAAAAACATAATGTGGCTTGCCGTGCTCCTGTGCTTTTCAATTTGGGTCCAGATTTTCCTTTAAGGTAGTGTTTTGACAGGAAAAGATAAAATCTGGAAGAGAGTGCCAGTCATTTTATCCCCTTGTAACCCCCTAAATTGTTTTATTAAAGCATCTGCTGGCTCATTCTGCCTCGGCTGCTACCTGTCATTAGTGGAAACAGCATCCATTTTGCAGAAATGACATGACAAAGGAAAGCTCTGCTTCAGGAGGTGGTGACTTAGTGCGGCTGATGAGCTCCTTTGCTTCTACAAGGGCGACCCATGAAGGGAAGTAAAATGTTCTGAGAGAAACCATTCATTTTAGATTTTTTTTAACGGAGGAGGGCATAATTGAGAAGGACAAAAGTGAGCTGTTTTTTTTACACTCACTGCTTATATTGCCACATTCAGGTTGCATATTAACTTCCCCCACGAAAAAAGTCTAGTCCACTTCATTGATGAGTAGAAAAAAACTTGTTAGCAATGTTGCAATCACATTTCTGTGGTGCATGCATAACACTGGCCAACACACATTTTGCTGCCTCAAATGTTATTCCTTTTTCTTGGTATATTTGACCTGTTGATTCCAAAAATGGCACCAGTTTTCCCCTAATAGCTCTGGTTTTTAAGATACCAAACACATTTCATTTACCAGTCACTATCTGCTCATCTATAGAAAACTATGATAACTGTATCTAAGAAACTGGAGCTGATATGGTCTATCCAATGCATTTTTCTGATTCAGCACCCCAAATAATCCCAGGAACAGGCCTAAAAACCAAGACACCAAGAATCTTTGTTTGTGTTGTCAAAGGTTTTCATGGCCGGAATCATTGGGTTCTTCAGGCTGTATGGCCATGTTCCAGAAACATTCTCTTCACACTTGCCTCAAGCAGACAAGAGTTCTTTCTCCCACCCTGGACATGCCACAGATATATAAACCTCACTTGCCTAGTTCTCAACAGACCTCACAGCCTCTGAGTATGTCTGCCATAAATGTGGGAGAAACATCAAAAAAGAATGCTTCCGGAACATGGCCATACAGCCCAGAAAACTCACACATTTATGGTTTGGCTGTGTAATCAGGGTGCTCAAAATTTGAAATGTGAAACTAAAATCTGTGTTGTTCACCCATTCCCATCCCCAAAATATATAAAATACAGCACTACAAACACAAACACAAGGAACACCCCCCTCCCCCATCAGCATCAACCAGTCCAATAACAACCTTAAATGATTAGTAAGTAGATCTTTCCATTAATAACTGTGTGAAACAGGTGAATAACATTGACAACTATTATAATTATAATAATTAATAAATGGAATCTGCATGTCAATTGGCCCACTACATTTGTGTGTTCGGTTTTAGTGAATTCGATTATTTGTGGTTTTGACATAATATAATTTCTCCAGATTCTCTGGGCCCTCAAGGGCAACTTCCTTTTTTTATTCATATTTTTCCAGTTTCATGGACGTCCTATGCCCCCTATCCCAACAAAAGTGGAGGACCTACTTTACATAGAACAGATTATATACTTGAGTTTTTCTCTCTCTCTCTCTCTCTTACATATACATGGTCAAAGTTTCCATTCGGACCAGAATAACTTTTTCCAGCAAAGGGAAAGTTCCTTTTATTTTTCCAATGGCATGTTGTTTCTAATCCTGTTCACATCCCCGAGGACTATAGGACTGCACAATAAAGTTTGCTGCAACACAGTAATCCCAAACAGGAGGAGAACCAAAAGATTTACCTATGTAACTCTTTGAGAATTTTTATCTCCAACATTGGACTACAGTTTGGCCAGATTTACCTATGCAGCACCTACCTTGTTTTCCAGAGGTATGCCTTTACATTTAAGATTTGTTGTTTTAGAACAGTGGTTCTCAACCTGTGGGTCACCAGATGTTTTGGCCTTCAACGTCCAGAAATCCTAGCAGCTGATAAACTGGCTGGGATTTCTGGGAGCCGAAGGTCAAAACACCTGGGGACCCACAGGTTGAGAACCACTGTTTTAGAAGGTCTTAATAATAAGACCTTCTAAATAATATTAATAATATTATTTATTAATTATAATAAACTTTATTTATACCCCGCCCCATTTCCCCAATGGGGACTCGGGGTGGCTCACACAAGGCCAAGCCCAAACAACAAATTACAATAAAATAAAATCAAAACACCAGCAATGAACACAATAAAAAAGAGGCCTTAATTAGAGTATTTAGTCTTCTCTGCCAAAAGAAGGCATTTGGCCTTCTCTGCCAAAAGAGTGCTAATGCCTCACCAAGCTTCAATTTTCATGATTCCATTGCACCAGGCTGTGGCAGTTAAAGTGGTATCAGATGATATTATTTCATCTGTGTAGATGCACCTATAGTCAATAAAGTGCCCCCTTTTAACCTCAACTCTCTGTGTCTAGTTTCATTATTCCACCATGAGTCATCAGTATTTTAGATGTCTTTATAACTGTTTTAATTGTATTTTCTAATATATTATTTTTAACTTTTTATAAAATAATTTTAATTCCATCTTATTTTAAACTTCTGAAAGCCATTCTTAATCCCATCCTGGGAGACTGAATGAATGAATATACATCCTACTGCTCCTCATCCTTGGAACCAACAACTTGAGTTGGCTTCCTCACACCATCTAACAATTGATCCCATACTGCTGATTAAGGGAGCATCTACACCGTAGAATTAATGCACTTTAACACCACTTTACTGCCATGTCTCCATGCTTTGGGATCATGGAAGTTGCAGTTTAATAAGGTCTTTAGCTTTCTCTACCAAAAAGTGCTAGTGCCTCACCAAACTACCAATCCCATGACCCCATAGCATTGAGTCGTAACAGTTAAAGTGGTGCTAAACTTTAACTGTAGATGCATCTTAAGAAGACCTGAAATGCATGGAGTTTTGCAATAAAGTTCTTTGGAAACAATCAGTGCAACTATCCAATTATTTCACTGCTCTGTCAAAGCTGGAAGAAACAGGACTTTCAGAGTTTATCAAACCAAAAATTATGTACAGCCTTACTCCCAGTTCTTGAATTTTGCAGGTGCAATTCAAACATAATCAGTAATGATATGTTTTGGAATAAAATGATACATTTTTAAAAAAGATGATCAGGAGGAATATATATTAATAATTAAAGTTTCTGGTTCCACACTGGAGCTAGCATCTCATCAGCTGATAAAAAGAGATATAATCAACCCATCCCATAAACATATTTGGGATCAGTAGTAAGCAGGTTTAGCTGATAAAATTTCTCATTAAAATATTGATTCACTTCAAAGTGTATTTTTGCTGATTACTTTTCTCTGAATAAAACAACAGAAATAAATTCAAATTCAACATTTTGGAATGAATAATTTTTAGCAAATCAGTTTATTTATTTATTTATTGGCATTCTTTTTAGCTAATTAAACAGCTAATTATTTTTCAGGTTATGATCTTTCTCTTCTTACCAAGCACAAAAAAACCTCTCTACTGTAGCATCAACAGAGATTTGCAGCAAAGTTCACAACTTTCAGAAAATTTAGTTGATTGGAAGAGTGTGAAAGTATTCCAAAGTGTTATGAATTGTACAAATGAAATGCTAATATAAGAGGGCAGAGGAAAACTGATAAGAAGAAAAACTGCACAGTGGTTCTCAACCTGTGGGTCCCCAGATGTTTTGGCCTTCAACTCCCAGAAATCCTAACAGCCTTCTCAACTGGCTGGGATTTCTGGGAGTTGTAGGCCAAAACATCTGGGGACTCACAGGTTGAGAACCACTGTGCTAGGAAGTGATTTTAGTGCATTGGTATTTGTTCATATGATTAGTTTACCAGAGGCCATACAAGAGTTGGATTATCGGTGCTAGTAGATGCCACATCAGTGTCAAAGAGGTCATTGATCAACAGTAAACTTCCCTTGAAGGATGTATAGTTCACTAAGAGATTACAAATAAATATATGATTTTCCTTTCTATTAAAAACCCTTTCAGGAGGTAAGGAGCAGCAAAGTTCTGAAGATCTAGAATAGTGTTTCCCAACCTTTTTTGAGCCGTGGTACACTTTTTACATTTACAAAATCCTGGGGCACACCACCAACCAAAATGACACAAAATGACAATCTAACACAGTAATAAATATAATTAATATGTTTTTAAATGTATTTATACACTCAGTGTGAAACCTGGGCCTGTTTTGATGAACACAACATAGATATCCTGGCAGGAATGGCAGAAAGACACAAACTTTCCACACAGAACTCCCATAACCAAGACAACAACAACAAAACTTTATTATGGTCACTGACCAGCACAAAGCAGGCACAAGCGCCCTGAGAGGGGAAGGACAACTCCCCAGTAAGCAGTTATTCAAAATTAGATTAGAAATCGGTATAAAAATATATTTTAAAAGACAGGATATTGTAACAGGTATGGAACCGAAGGGGGAAGGGAGAGATTGATGGGAGAGGTCAAAAACAGGGGGGGCGGACAAAGGGGGAAGGGAGTCTAGTAGTATTTCAGCTGTAACATGTCACTCTAACTGCATTCCCAGCAGGGTGTTGCCTTACGGTGTGAATCAGCATCCGTCTGATTTTAAGTGAAGCAGCATAGAACTTAGCAACACTGTAAGTTATTGTAGTGTTAGAGTCCAAAAGCAGCAGGGTGGAATAATATTTTTCACTGTGCCCCGGGTATTTTAAAAGCCATGGTCTAATGAGATTAGATCTAAGATCTCTGTAAAACATGCATTGAAGAAGCACGTGCTCAGTTGTTTCCATATGACCAGACTCACAGGGGCAACCATAACCAAGAAAAAATGCTATAAAGAGTTTGGTGGGCATTGACTTTGAGTTTTGGAGTTGTAGTTCACCTATATCCAGAGAGCACTGTGGACTCAAACAATGTTGGACCAGGACCAAACTTGGCATGAATACTCAATATGCCCAAATGTGAACACAGATGGAGTTTGGGGAAAATAGACCTTGACATTTGGGAGTTACAGTTTCTGGGATTTATAGTTAACACACAAACAAAGAGTATCCAGAACTCTTGCAACAATTGAATTGAACCAATTTTGGCATATTGTATTCTCATTACCAACAGAAAGTACTGAAAGGGTTTGCTTGGGAATTGACCTTGAGTTTGGAAGTTGTAGTTCACCTATATCCAGAGAGCACTGTGGACTGAAATAATGATGGATCTGGACCACACTTGAAATGAATACTCAATATGCCCAAATATGAATGCAGATGGAGTTCAGGGGAAATAGACCTTGCCATTTGGGAGTTATAGTTGCTGGGATTTATAGTTCCCCTACAATCAAAGAGCATTCTGAACTCCACCAATGATAGAACTGGGCCAAACTTCCCACACAGAACCCCCAGGTGTCTCCCTTCCTGACTGGCTCTCTCCCTCTTCCACACCAGAAGGGGAGGCACTCACTCGGTCTGCGGTTGCCTGCCTTCTTTCATTCTTTCCTGCGGTTCGAAAGAAGAAGCCGGTGGGCCTGCGCTCCTCACTTCCATTTCCGTTCCCCGCCTCCCTTGATTGGAGGATGGCTGGGGAAACGGCCGAAGGAGGCGACGCCTCAGCCCCTTCTTCTTCTTTGCCGCCGCCCAGCCCTTCCTCCCCCTCCCCCAAGGTTTTCCCGCAGCACACCAGGTGATTGCTTATGGCACACTAGTGTGCCACGGAACAGTGTTTGGGAAACACTGATCTAGAAGACCGGTTGTGGACCTAGCAACAACACTATATTGTAAATAACTCTTTAATGAATTATAGCCATATAATAGTTTCTGTATAACTTGTATCTGACCTACTGTGTAATGTATAAATTTCCTATAGGAAGTATATGAACTATTGCATATCAAAATGTATTCTGAAGGCACCCACCTCCTGGTAACCCTGTTTGCACAGTCACTTAGGAACAGAGACTTGGTCAAATCCCTCTAACTGCTTCCCAAGCCAGATAATTACCAAGACTATTGTGTGTATGTAAAGACCAGCCAAATAAGCGCAGGATAATTGTCCATTTAAACTGAGGTGAAAAGTCTGCCCCCTTGCTGAAACAGTGGTTTAGAAAATGTGCATACACCAGCTGTCATTTTCTTTCCCATGGGAATCCCCACTTGGAGGTGGTGACATCAACAAAACTCCCAGCCAATCCTGGCCAGCCTTTTCTCCAGCCAATCAGAGGAAGAAGCAAGAGATTTGAATAGCTGTCAAAACTATTTAAAAAGCATCCTGCGTTTCTCTGTATGCTTGTACCTTTTGAAGAAAATGGCTTGTGCTTGCATTTTTAGTCAAATTGTATTAAACCTCTGTGGTTTTTCTTCAACCTGGTGAATTTGTTTCTCTGTCCTGGCCTATCTAGCTTAGCTCATGCTCGCACTGCAGAGACTCTTTAATTGCTGTCTTGGCTGAAATTACTACAGAAGCAAAAGAATAACCATAAAACTGAAGGCAGACAGGATGTGAAGACTTGCCTTACCCATAGTCCTATAAATCCTATGGGATTGGATCCATCTATTATTCTAAATACTTGAATGCTGAGAGTCATGTGAAAGGTGGGTAAGAAAATAATAATGATAATAATGATCACCAATTTTCTTTGTAATTGGAGTATTTTTATTTTTGGATTTTATTTTTCTATATTTCTATCAGCACAGTGCACTGCGGATTTTTTTTTGTTTGCTCAGGCTACATTATCCTAATCCTTTAAAAATGGCTATAGCAATTCGGTAATGCTTTGGGGGTATCGTAAACCCATGAAACAGACATTTGCCCAAAAAACATGTTCCCCTATAGCTTGTTTTCTTCAGAATTGGGGGAAATTCTATTTGCAAACTTCTTCAGCATTCCATCTGTCTTAATTTTGTGCAAAAAATAAATCACTGCTGGGGCATTTTAGGAAGCTTCAACTCTTCAACCTGGTTATAATATGCAGCAGAGGGATCAAGGATTCCAGATGAAATCCTAGGCTTGTTGGATTGCATACAGATTCATCTCTTCATGGGGAAAAAAAGCAGGAAAAAAATCAATGAGCATGGTTTTCTCTGGTGATTTTGGAGGATTGCTGCTGTTCAACATCAATCCATTGAAAAGTTTCTGTGTCCTAACTTCAGTTTCTCTAAATTCTCAGATCCAACTGCACTAATTGCCTCAATCATTTTAAGTATCCTGCCACAACTGATTCTTCAAATAATTTGGAATTAATAGCAGTGCTGAGCAATTTATAATGCCTACCCCTGAATTGCCCACATCTATCAGGGGCAGTCCCAATTAATCCTGAGTCATCCCACTTTCTAAGCTACTTTTAAAATGCCCCAGCTTCTCTCTCCTCCCCCCTTACCACTTACATCAATTGTTGGAAACTGAATTCAGAATGTGGGAAAAGCAGGAGGATGGCACTGGCCTGTGTGAGCAGTGGGGCTGCTCCAAATCAGAACCATCCAGTTGTTCATACACCCCCCCCCCCCAAGCATTCCCTGTGTTCACCTAACATGGAGCCCCTGGTAAGGATTGGTAGTGAGTTGGCTCCACGTGTCGTGTAAATGTCCCAGAGCAACTTCTTACATGCTTTGGTATAAGTCCTGTGTCATACTTTCTTCCTCAGATCCCATCATTCCCAATTGCATAGCAGCTCAGTAATCACATAACATGGACAGAGAGGTCACATTCATCTCCATAAAGCAGCCAAATGAGTAATTTTACCTCAGTGTTTGGGTACACTGAAGAAATGCCCAGTGCTTGGAGCATATCATTCATATTTCGCACATTAGAGTAATGCATTAGACATGGTTAGGTTCGTTCAGAATCTTTGTAATTCAGAATAAATTCAGAAAGATTTCCTTTTTGAAGCAATTTCGAAGTTTTTAAGGAAACCCTTTGCCCTTCCAAAGCTTTTTCTGCCATTTCTCTTACGAATCAGTAAGTGAGTCGGAAATGATCCAGCTTTCCCCCCGCTTCTGTTCCCTGGCCTCGGTTCAAGCCAGAGAAGCCTTCTAAACCAGTGTGGATAGATTCCCTTTCTTTCCTTTCCCTCCCTCATCAGCGAGAGAAGTGGTTTTAACCAGTATGGATGGATTCCTTTCCTCCCCCCCTCCCCCATGTCAGTCTTAAGTGAGAGAAGCGGTTTTAACCAGTGTGGATGGGATAGATTTGTGTCAGTTTAAACCAGTGTGGATGGATTCCTTTCTTTTCCTTCCCCCCTTCCACATCAGTCTTAAGCGAGAGAAGCAGTTTAAACCAGTGTGGATGGGATGGATCCACGTCAGTTTAAACCAGTGTGGATTCCTTTCCTTTCCCTCCCCCCCCCCCCCACGTCAGTCTTAAACGAGAGAAGCGGTTTAAACCAGTGTGGATGGGATGGATCTGCGTCAGTTTAAACCAGTGTGAATGAATTCCTTTCCTTTCCTTTCTCTTCTATGTCAGTTTAAACCACTGCGGATGGTTTAAACCAGTGTGGATGGATTCCTTTCCTTTCCCTCCCACGTCAGTCTTAAGGAAGAGAAGCGGTTTTAACCAGTGTGGATGGGATGGATCCGCGTCAGTTTAAACCAGTGTGGATGGATTCCTTTCCTTTCTCTCCCATGTCAGTTTAAACCACTGCAGATGGGATAGATCTGTGTCAGTTTAAATCAGTGTGGATGGATTCCTTTCCTTTCCCTCCCCCGTCAGTCTTAAGGAAGAGAAGAAGTTTTAACCAGAGTGGATGGATTTTTTCCCTTTGCTTCCCCCCACTTCTGGAGTAAAACAACTACTTTCAAAGTAAAGACCACCCAATGAAACAGGAAACAACACTTTGAAACCATTAACAAAGGATTCGGCAGTCTCAGAAGTTTTAAAAAGTTTTGAACTTTTTTTCTGTGAGAATTGGAATTGTCTTTAGATCCGAACCACCATCGCCCCCTACACCCAAAACGAGTTTTGAACCATATTTTCTTTGGATCAAACAAGTCTATAATGCATATGCTGACTTGGACCTACAAATGGTTCTCAGGATTTGTTGGCTGCTTTTCTTTAGATAGATAGATTTGTGTATTGATTAGTCCTCTGACCATATCAACAGCAAAAGATAAAAGACAAGAATACAAAGACACAGTAAACACAAATCCACATAGATTTTCTTTAGGATTATATCAGTGAACTCATCTCCGGAAAACTTCTCACAAGTCTTCAAATGGAAATGTAGTTTCATCTTCCCAAACTGTTACTCATCCACTTCCAGCTAATTCTAGATGATGATTTTGTGTAGTAGATATATCTTACAGGACATATTGTCCCCTTCTGATAACTTTTACTTTGATTATTTGTTTCCTTTTCTTTTGTTTTAGTGTGTGAAGGATTTATTGCTCTAAATATGCACATGGAGCATGCTTCCATGATTTCAACAACATCAGTCAGTGTTTGCCAAATTAATTTTCCGTTTGTGGTTGGTCCATTAACTACAAGATAAAGCCTCTATCCTCTAGGCTGAAATGCAGGCAAACTAACATTCTGTATTTTAAAATGTTATTCTACTTTGCAGCATTGGTGCCAACAAAACAGAGGATGAATACTTTGGCTGTCATCTTCTGACTAGGCTGCTTGGAGCTGGGCAATTTTCCAGCCTTATTGTTTCTGTGACAAGCAAGCTGTAAATACTTCACTTTCACAATCTGAGTTCGTGAATTACTACTTTCCAGTTTGTCCCTCTAAAAGCAGCTAATGTTGAGCATCTCCTCTTGAGAAGAATAACATTATCAACATAATATGTGCCATTTGATATTTTATGACTGTAAGAACAGGCTTCACGGTGGTGGAGGGGGCATTATTTGAAATTAGTTTATTAAATCAGCTTATTTTGGATGGGGGACTGATTTCATGTACAAAAGATTTTTGCATGCATATAATACACAGAAATTAGTTACATTAGTTAATATGACCACAGGTATATCCTCCAACCTCTCATAGATGAAAATAGGAATAATCTCACTGGCCACTAAAATGACATCCCAGATCATAAGGCATACTCAGGATCCATCCCCGTGGCTCTATGGGTTCCATTTTCCTGTTAGACTCTCATCCCCAGGAAACAAGAAATCCATGGGATGAGTTAGGTCTGTTCATATAGAAAATGTACAGATGCAGAGTGAAATTGGATATATCTGACCAGGGATCTCAAAATCTCCAAAAGAAAGCTACTACAGAGGCCCACTGCTTTGAGATAGAAAAAGATTAACCTCAGGCCCATGATGTAATCATTCTATAACCCAGTGCTGTTTGTTTGCAGGCAGAAACCAAAGTCTGCAGAAACTATAAAGACATCATCCAGTGATGAACAAGCATCAGCCAGCCAATAGTCCAAGTTTCAGGAAGAAAGTTTGCAAGTGAGTCCTGCTTTGATGCTTAATGAGTAATTATGAATGAATTAAAGATTAATGTTTCCCCTTGACATTAAGCCTTGTTATTTCTGTCTCGGGGTGGTGGTGCTCATGTCAATTTCTAAGCTGAAGAGCCAGTGCTATCTGTAGATGCCTCCAAGGTCATGTGGCTGGCATGACCGAATGGAGTGCCATTACCTTCCCACCATAGCAGTACCTATTGATGTACTCAAATTTTCATGTTTTCGAACTGCTAGGTTGGCAGAAGCTGGGGCTAACAGTGGGAGCTCACCCCACTCTCTGGATTCAAACTGCCAACCTTTCAGTCAGCAAGTTCAGCAGCTCAGCGGTTTAACCTGCTGTGCCACCAGGGGCTCCTGAATTAATTACTGAGCTTAAAATGCTTAAATTTCCCTCTACTCTGCATGTCCATTTCAGTACAAAAACTTGAGTCTCTGAAACTTCCCAAGTTTTTTCTCTTCTGATTATTTCTTCAACTAATCATATTTCCACAGCAAGTTAAGAGTAGAAAGTCTGAAAGAAGAGATGGTATGAAATCTGGTCTTTATTGGATATAGGTCAACAGTGTGTTAGAGAGGAAGCATAAATATGCAGGTCCTTCTCCTATGGGAGCATGGTAACAAATGTATACAGATTCAGAAAATACACAGCCTGTTCTCTACGGTTCTGGCTCTATCTTACTGTTTCTTGTAAAACCTTTCACAGAATCCATTCCTTCTTCCTAGAAGTCAGAAATATATTTAATTCATAGCATGAGCTACTAGTATAATAACAAGGTTCAAAATTCTAGTGGCTAGGGAAGGTAGCTGGCACAATCCTGTAATGCTGTAGCAAATGAGTATATATCAAAAACCAGTATTCCCACAGCATAACTAGAATTTTCACACTGAAATATATGTCTTATCTTTGAATTTTCAGGAAACTAGTCTAACTCTTTCTCTTACACACATGCAAACACATAGTCACACACTCTCAAACACAGGCACCTTGTGGATTACATGCATCTATTATCCATATCTCTGAGATATTTTATTGATTAATATTTAAAATCTGTATCCTGAATTTATGCCAAAAAAGCAGTATTTGTGTTGGCTGATAGTAAAACTGAAAAGGAATAAAATATAATTAAAATATAAAACAGATTTAAAGTTCAATTAAAAATACTTCACTATAAAGGATCTTGGAATGACCCTCTTGTGCATACCCTGAAATAGTCATCAAAGGTGACTATTTCAGGACTAAAAGAAAAAAAAACCTCACCAAGATACTTTAACACCCAAATAAGGGGAAATATGATCTTCTTCCACATATCCTGGTCCAAAGTTGTGTAACTCGCATGCAGCATTTTGCCCTCCAACCCCCTGAACAAAAGAGACAACACACAAAGTATTGGGTTCAAATTGAGCAACTTTTATTTAAAGTTACCTATTTAATTTTCCTTAAATCTAACTCAGAAGGTGTCAGGAATCAAGGTGTATTCTAGCCGGGGTATCATGCCCCCTCGGCTAACGATATCAATTTCGGGCGAAACACCTGGATTCCCTGATTATCCAACCAGGGCAACCCCTTTTAGGGAAAATAATGAGAGGTCTGTATTCGAGATCTTGAGATCAGCCTCTTTCATTCCAGGGCCATTACACTTCGTTAACCCCTCAACTTGAACTTTGAGGTGAATGTTAACTTAATGGCCCTCACCCCTGAAGGAGGTGCCTTAGGTGCACACCGACAATGGGCTTTCCCTAGCTATTTTCCGCTAAGCCTATTTAATACATACCACTTCCCTTACTAGCCCCTACACCGTAAAGGGGTAGGCAAAAAACTCCCCTCCACAGTTAAGGTGGCAGGGGAGAAAATTCCTCACCCGATCCTCTTAGTTAAAGAGCGATCAAAAAATCTTTACTGCTAAAGGGCGGGAGTGGTGGGTCGACCGTCTCCTCCGACTGCAGAGCTCCAACTGAGCTCTCAGGGGCTGGCCTTCCCAAAGGGGAGGCCACGCCCCTGCCTCCCAGAGGATCTAAGAACCTCCTCTTTCTCCGTGGGAGGGGGCAAAATTCTCTCCCTCTTTAGCTGTGCTACGAGGGAAATTCTGTTGCCCTCCAACCCCCTGAACAAAAGAGACGACACACAAAGTATTGGGTTCAAATTGAGCAACTTTTATTTAAAGTTACCTATTTAATTTTCCTTAAATC